>BLSH010056430.1:281859-303984 GCA_018402905.1 Glandirana rugosa | reverse complement strand
TGTTTGAAATAATGGACTTTACGACCCTCTTATCACAGATATTGGGAAAAAGATGGATTATGCAGTGCTTATCCTACTCACACCCTTCTCTGAACTGATTTCTATATTTGTCTTGCTGTCTTAAGGAAATCTACTATAAATTGTTTCAAAAACCCTGTAAATTCAAACTGTGAATAAAAACAGAGAACAGAAAATTTCCACACAAGATTATCAGTGCTGCAATAGTTTACTAATTAGTGGAAATCCACTCTGGGGAGGATTATACAGGCCCCTTGTTCACAAATAGACGCAATTGGCAGGGTAATACAAAACAACTGTAAGGGACCGTTCACACCACAATGCAGTTTGGTGTTTTTTTGCATTAATAACCATTTCGGCACACTGTGTTAAGCAGTCCATTCAAAAGAAATTCAGCACACCTCAGTGCATGAAAAAGTGGGTGCAATACCAGGTACAGGACATGGTGTATTGTGCTGCAGTGTGTTGTGGTGCATGTGATTTGTGAAGGTGCTTTTGGGAGTCATGCACAAGAAATGGCACTACAGTGCACCAAGGCACATTACATTTGTTGCTGCAACAGCCTGGTGTGAACAGGTCGTAGCAGTAAGCACAATCCACAGCCCCAATCTATAAATGTGAGGACTCTGTTTGATGTCCTCATATGACTAACACCATGGTCATGCAATAAATCAAGTGTCACGCAACCACCACCACCGGACAAGATGTACGCTTACCCTCAAGTGTTGACACACCTGTTACGGGTGGTCAAAATCAGCATGCGAGTAAGACTCCTCTACCCCTTTAATCGACAATCCTGGAGGGCATCCACATATTCCATCCAAGTCTCATATAGTGTGTATCCCCCTTATCCAGAGAACATGCACAAAATCAGGAAGGAAAAGGAGTGGACATAGCGTAAATCCGTATAAAAAGCAGTATACTGTATTAAAAGTTGCACTTACACTGTATCAAAAAGATCATCGCACATATATAAACACATCTCCCTTAGTCCCCCAGCACAGTGTGCTCCCTTTACGGGTGCTGGGTTGCTGCCTCAGGCGGGTGATTTCGGGCTCTCCGTCCCAGGTGGGTGGAAGGCCAACTAACATATTTATATGCATATGTTATCTGCAAGATTGATGGATGCTTGGTTTCACATGTTATTCTATACTTTGTATCATCAATGGACTTGTCATTTTGTTTGCCTATGTAAATTCTAAATACAAATCTTTGAAAGTAAAAACACATCTCCCACAGTGGCCAAGTAGTTCGATGAAGCGGTTCTGGAATACAGCCGTTGCCCTACCGGTTTGGCCTGCTTAGACTTCTTCCAGGGGCTTCTCTCCCAGAAGCCCCGGGAAGAAGTCTAATCAGACGAAACCAGTAGAGCAAGCGATGATCTTTTGGATACATGTGTAACTTTTGGATACAGTGTAAGTGCAACTTTTAATAAAGTATACCGCTTTTTATACAGATGCCCTCCAGGATTGTCAATTAAAGGCATAGAGGAGACTTACTCGCAGTCTGATTTTGACCACCCGTAACAGGTGTGTCAACGCTTGAGGGTAAGCGTACATCTTGTCCGGAGGCGGTGGTTGCGTGACACTTGATTTATTGCATGCCCACGGTGTTAGTCATATGAGGGCATCAAACAGAGTCGTCCATCTATCACTTTTATACACTTGAAATATGGACTTTTTGAATGTGTTTTGATTTATTACACAGTACACATGGTTACTGTGTTTGCACATTGGGTAATTATTTCCACCTTGCTGAATCAGCGCGACGCAAATTTTTAAATCATTTTTTCAGTGTGTATATCTCACATATAGTGTTGCTTAAAAGGAGGTTTTTTCATGTTGATTATTCTTTCTGCTAGCGCAGTGTTTTTTTCATTTATTCTATAAATGTGAGGGCCCATCAATATGAATCACATGATACAAGACACATTTAAACTGATATAAACAAATTTTTGTTTTTCAACATTTTTGATCTCAACCGGATTTTTGTGAAAGAAAACATTTAAAGTTGTATTTGTTTTTCACTTGTTTAATGACATGAATGAGTTGAAGTGACCATTTTTATCTAGATATAAACTGCACCCCTGTAGCAGTCATTCAAGATCAATACATTAAAGATGTGTGACATAATAACATTGTTTTCATGATTGAAAGCCTTCAAGCATTAAATAGCTTTCTAATGCACTCAGAATCACATCAGAACAATGTGTGGGTAATTTTTTAAATGACTTCATACTGTGTGCATAACATTCTGCATTTATAAATGTGAGGGCTACAGTATACACCACACACAATGTACCTGTGGCCCTATGAGGATTTCTATGGTTCATGTACCAAGTATATTCAATGAAACTAACCACCATGGACTCACTAGTTCTTTAAAGTGTATCTTCCTCTCCCCCCCTTCATCAAAAATCACAACAGCATGCAGCTCTGCATGCTAATATGAAATAATCTTACATAATCGTAAATTGACGGCGCTATAAAGGTACCTGAAATAAATTCATTCATTAGTTAATGCCAGGCACTTTCACCCCCTTTCTGCCCAGGCCAATTTTCAGCTTTCAGTGCTGTTGCATCTTGAATGACAATTGCGCGGTTATGCAACACTGTACCCATATGAAATTTATATCTTTTTTTTGAGACAGATAGAGCTTTCTTTTGGTGATTTAATCAACTCTGGGCTTTACATGTTTAATAATTTAAAAAAAAAGTTTTTCTTTTTCTGTTACAAATAAGTAATTTTTCTTCTTCACTGATGGGCACTGATGAAGCAGCACTGATTGGCAGGCACTGATAAGCTGCACTGATAGGCACCGATTGGCAGTGATGGGGCTGTACTGATGATCAGTGCCTTGATAATCTGTGTAAAGAATGTACTGGGAGCCTATCGGTTATCGGCTTTCCTCACACAGACACAATACATGAGGAAAGGACTGCCGAAAACTGGTAAGTCTGTTTACATGTGATCAGCTGTGATTGGACACAGCTGATCACATGGTAAAGGGTCAATGTGATTGGCCCTTTACCGTGATCTGTGATCCAAAGGTCATAGCAGTCACAGAGCAAGCCCAATGCGTGCCCCAGGGGAGGGGGCGCGGTTCTGGAAGGACATACATGGAAGCCCTCCAAGAACTAGAGAGCCGCACTGTAGCCATCTTTCGGTTATAGTACGATAGTAAAGTGGTTAAAGAACCATTTTTTGCTTTTATTTAAAACTACTGTTTTTGCACTTCCTAATTTCTTTAGGGCGCTGATGTCACTCTGGATCAGAAAGAAAAATGGAGATGGATTAATCTGCCCTTCGTAAAAATTGCCACGTTAGGATAATAGGAAGAAAAAGAAGGTATAGAAAGGAGGGGAAAAAAGCCTGTGTTCCGTCTGATTCAGCGACCCGTCAGATTTGGTAACGGAAGTGATATTACCAACAAAGTTTGCTTACTGCGCATTCCAGCATGGCCGCTATGTGTTCCAATAGGTTTCCTAATCTGACCAAACAGCAAGTCTTGAATGTCACACTTATTTTAGCAGTAAATTAAGTTTGCGTATACTGAAATACACAATATCAATGCGAGCGAGTGAGGGTGTCCAAAAATGCTGTCAACCCCTTATGACTATCAGTCTGGCGCTGAGCAGTGTGGGGTATACCAAGATGGCCATTGCCCCTTTCTGACTGCAGCCTTGCCGCTGGTTTTCAAATTTAACATGAAAACAGTATCACAGATTTGCAATACTATATTCCACTATATAAACTGACTTTACTGCTAAAACAAGTGTGACATTCCAGACTTCCCTGGGCGTAACAAGATGTCTGCTGCCGCCTTCATGTTCTGTCAGAATAGGAAACCTATTGGAATGCATAGCTGCCATGCTGGAATGCATTGCACATGCGCAGTAAGCAATTTTTGCTGTTAACGTCACTTCCGTTAGCAAATCTGACGGGTCGCCTAATCTGATGGAACACCTGCAATTATCTGTATCTGTTTGTAGATTGTCATTACTAAAGGTGCCTTTTGTTGTACAGTATTTTCTATGCAAAGGTAGAGGTTCCTCTTTAACCACTTGCCGACCAACCGCCGTCGTTTTATGGCGGCAGGTCAGCTCGTTCCCTCGCCATCACTCCTGGGAACGTGTGGTGTGGGTGTGCACTCACTGGTTAGCGGGGGAGCCAATCAGCGGGTGGGGTGGACTTGATGTCTGCTGGATACCTGTGATCGAACCCGACAAACAGAACTGGGATCTGCGAGTGTAAACAAAGCAGATCCCCGTTCTGACAGGGGAGTTGAGTGAGATCGTCTGTTTCCAGTAATGGGGAACAATGCTCTCTCTCCTCCTCCAGTCAGCCCAGCCCCCATACAGTTAGAAACACTTCCCAGGGAACACATTTAACCCCTTGATCACCACTAGTGTTAACCCCTTCCCTGCCAGTGACATTTATACAGAAATCAGTGGCTATTTTTAGCTCTGATCGCTGTATAAATGTCACTGGTCCCAAAAAAGTGTCAAAAGTGTCCAATCTGCCCGCCGCAATGTTGCAGTCCCACTAAAAATCACAGATCGCCGCCATTACTATTAAAAAAGAAAATGCTATAAATCTATCCCCTATTTTGTAGATGCTATAACTTTTGCTCAAACCAATCAATATACGCTTATTGCAATTTTTTTACCAAAAGTATGTAGAATACATATTGGCCTAAACTGAGGAAGAAATTCGTTTTTTACTTCTTTTTTTTTTGGATATTTAGTAGAGCAAAAAGTAAAAAATATTGTTGGTTTTTTTTTTCAAAATTGTCACTCTTTTTTTGTTTATAGCGCAAAAAATAAAAAACGCAGAGGTGATTAAATACCACCAAAAGAAAGCTCTATTTGTGGGGGGAAAAAAAGGACATCCATTTTGTTTGGGTACAACATTGTATGACCATGCAATTGTCAGTTAAAGCGACACAGTGTCGTATCACAAAAAAATGCTCTGGTCAGGAAGGAGGTAAATCCTTCCGGGGCTGAAGTGGTTAAATTGCATGGAATTATAAATATTGATTTTCATTTTGCCCATCATTTGACACACCATATTGTGGTGCATTCAGCCAAAGTATCACAGAGCATTGATATGTGGATACAGTATGAAGAACCATCCTGTCTTTCAAGTGGAGCCATTTTACATTGACTATGTGCACAATATCAGTAGTTGGTAGAACACAGACGCCACTTACAGCTCAAAAACATCAGTGTGTAACATGGTGTGGCTTTCTTAAGCTGTAAAAACAGCTCAAAAATGCGGCGTTAATAAAGCCCATGTGTATGAGGCCTTACAGAAACATTGACATTTACTAAAGCTGGCCATACATGGCTTAATTTTTTTGCTGAAGCCAATCTCCTCAACCATACATTCAAGATGAATGAGAAAATCCCCCATGCTATGTCATTGTAGCGGGACTCCCCCACCATCAGAATACACTAATCAGTGCTACAGCTGCATGTGATGATTGAGCGAAAGTTTTCCATCAAGCCTGTTAATGAAAAGTCGATCGATAAATTGACTTCTCATGAACTGGAATGGGCATACATGGATTGAAATTGCTGGCCGAATTTCGATCCATGTATGCCCAGCTTAAATATAGGTGCATTTATATTGTGTGATAAAGCTCTAAAGGTCTAGACATCTTAGTACTCCCCTCCCTCCAGCTCTTCTGCTGAGCCAAGACCAGGCTGCAGTTCTGAGATAAAAGTAGCTGACATAAGAGATACAAAGTGATTTTGTTCAGAATTAGAACATCGGGATAGAGATTGAAATGATGTAATGGATGATTGTGTATAAGAAGCAAGGATGATTGCCTCAGTACATTGGAGAGAGACAAGGTACTTGCTGGAACATTTCAGATAATTTTTGCTGCGTGCATATTTCCAACTGATATCTACTTCATCGAGCCTTACAAAATGAATGCAACTGTTTTGCCTTTGAAAAGTATATGTTGATTACTTTGCGCCGAAGATATTTTACATTTGAAATTTGATTGTCAGATTTTTTTTTAACCAGTCCTGTCTATAGTATAGTCACCAAGGAAAAATACATTGTTCTTATCTTTTTAAGTTTCTTCTTTTATTTAATAATAATCATATTTTATTAAATGCCATAACTGTAGTGCATCAGGAGCTGGATATTGCTACTAGCCATTTGTCAGATTTTACAAGAAGGCCGACCTGGGAAATCTGACGTTGAAGATGAATAATCCACTTTTTCATCTCATACCTTTTAATAATAAAATTGCCTGTTACTTTTTTTCTAGCTGTAGCTAGACCCATAGAGTTTTAAATGCAGCCTCATTTTTCAAAAGGTAAGTACTTCACTATTAAAAAGAATATTCTAAAGCAGGAACAAACAACCTGGGGTCTTTCAACACAGAATTCCCAGCATGCAGTGCTAGCCAGAATAATTTTATACCTGTACAAAGCTCTATATATAAGTATTTGGCTGTTTGCCTTATTATTCATGACACATTATTGCTACTGAACACCATTCCTTGCTGTGAAGTACAGAAGTACTTTCAAAATTCATGACATGTTCCCCCCAAGGAAAAATTCTTTCTGGAAATGTGACCCAGCTTACCCCAGGTGACAGCTCTTCGACTAGCTCTTTAGGATTCATCATATCTCTGTGCTCCATAGTGCTTTTTTTTTATAGAATTCTCTATATATTTATATATATATAAATAACACGACTGACAGCATTTTGACCATTGGAACAATTTCACCATGAACAGACCTTTTGTACATCGGTTGGGATATTTTCTTTCATTGCTTAAATGCTTTCTTTATATATTGCACATACATTTTATAGAGACATTCCACAAAAGTCATGCATATAAATGAGTTACAATATGCAAATTAGTACAGAGTCAGAGAATTCAGTAGAATGCAACAAATCCTTAATGCATCCATTCATTAGAAGGAATTCAGTTTAGATTAAACCAGCAGATACTTAACTACTCATCTAATCCTAATGTAGTTAAAATAAAGGACTACATGTTCCCACTAATCTACAGTAATTAAAATAAATTCTGGGTATATGCAAGTCAGGGACATGCCTGATGATTTTTGCAAAGTTTATAGACAGGATTTGTACCAAAAAATGTTTATTTGAGTATCTGAAGCAGTCCTGTGTATTGAAAGGACTTCGTAATATTGGTGAATAAACATATACACAAAGTGTGTAGTGCTGTTTGTGAAAAAAAATCTAAACTGCATTTAAATCTCAAAATGGAAGTTATAATTAAAACTCCCAGATAAATCATGCTTAAAGTACAACTAAAGGCAACATACATACTTTAGTAAATCCTCATATAAATACCTGAACATTACACATGAGAATAAACATAATAACTGAAATGATTATTTCCCTACCATGTAACTGTGATTGGGGTCTATAATTCCCTCCATCAGTTCTCCTTAGCTGTATAGTGTAGTAATGATGTGAGGAGTCCCACAGACATCCAGACTTCTATCATGCTCAGTCTATTTTACATAACACACACCCATCTGTCAATCAATGGCTGGGCATGTGCTATGTAACCACACCACAAGATAGTACAGGTTAGTTTGCACACAGATCAGTCTATTAATTTGTGCTTCTCTCTGTCTGCACTCCTCTGGTAATTTGTAATCTGGCAGAACGGAAGGAGCTAGAGCAGTGGGCGGGCAAAGGCAGGACATAGGTGGGAGTGGGCGGGGCTTCATGGGCTGATCGTGGGCAGGACCTAATCATTCTCTGTAGAATAAAATCTCTCAGCTTCCCATGTGATACAAAGCCCCTCCCCCAGTGATGTTAAGACATTTTTTGCAGAGAGATAGACGCAAATGGGGACAACATGAATCTAAAACAGGCAATTCAAAAACCAGGAAGTAAAGTTGTCACTTCAGTAAAGGAAGTGCACATGAGAGCTGGAGACAAGGTAGATATCTCTCCATCCTTACTGCTTTTTGCAAAACAATCAGGGACATGTTTAACAGACTGTATAGATGCATAACATATTGATTTCTTCATTTTGACCATAGTTCTACTTTAAGAAGAAATGTCCAATGTGAAAATCACTCTCATGAAAACCTTCGCCACCTCCAGGGCTCCAACCACCACCCAGCAAAGCCTGCTTACCAGAGGGCCAGATCTCATCACAAAAGAGGTCCCATGGCACTTTATACAGATCCCAGCAGGACAGAAGGCTCTCTCCTTAATGCAGAATGGTGGTAACCTCATACAATGTAACAAAGTCTCATATATAGAGAAGGAACAGAAGAGACTACATAGTGTAGCAATTCCCAGCCCATTTATTAAGAAAAGGGCATATGCTCACAAACGAGGAAAACAAACAATCAGATCACTGACAAACGCTGCCCGTCCAAGCTGGCAAATCACTGCTTAGCTCTGCCCTTGTTTCTTCCTACAGAACGCCTTCTGAGGGCTATTGGAAGAATATTGGTGAATACGCCACTCCTAATAAAACTATATTTTTGATAACGAGAAAGAATAAGGTCTTCAATTGGTATGCAAGAAACAATTCTATAGGACAGTCTGATCTCATATATTCAAAACGTGGTCTGGAATGACATCTACCGTCTAAGTATCACTGTCAATTAAAAACCGCTTGATATAGCTATATGTAATCCAGAAAGTATGTATAATCAACATCAAGGTAGCCAAGGTTATCTCATTAAAAAAAAAAACTTTATTTTCCAAATCTAAATTTTATTGCACTGATTTTTTCCATGTAATAGCAAAATTCCACATTACTATTAGTACATTTTGGATGGAAGTGTTCTTAACTATAGTCCGACAAATGCCACTATCGGTTGATTCTAACACTGTTTATTTCGGAAATGTTTCAGAAAGTGTAGAGCTATGTTATGTTGGAATTTTCCTGAAGGAAACTATTTTCCATTGGAAAAATGTAGTTGTAAAATAAGCGACACATATACAGTAGCACCCACCATAGTTTTTTTAAATCTATGAAAAAATGCCTTGCATGTTCTTACATATTAAAGCTGAGCTCCAGGATAAACAAATATTGTCTAAGTGACTTGTATATTCTTGTTGTGCTTTGTGTATTTCTTCCTTGCAGTAATTCAGTGTGAAACTTTGCCTCTTTGCAGGAGCTTCCTGTAATAAACACCAGTCACTTCTGCTCTCTTTCCCTGCACAGGGTAACTGATCTTATATCTGCCTACTTCTATCTCTGCTGGAAACCTGTAGTGGTGGGCCTCTTGGGTCCCTCCCACAGCTCTGCTCTCTGCACAGGCTATGTGCAGCACAGTGACTATGTCATCACTACTTTTACAGGGCAATGTCTGCATTTGCAAAGGTATTTGGTGCATACAATGTGGATTTATATTATTTATGGCTATTGAGGAATATATATATTTTTTTTTTTTGGAAGGAGTTCAGATTTAAAAATCAATACACCTTGTGAGTAAGCCCTGTGATAAGGTTTGTAAATATAGTTTTTCATAGACTGTGTTTGATGATTAGACTACATACACACGGGTGTTATGAAAAACGAGCTGTAAAGCTAGTACTGAAAAATGGCGTGGGGTCCCCCCAAAATCCATACCAAACCTTTATCCTAGCACGCAGCCCGGCAGGTCAGAAAAGGGGGAGGTGAGAGAGTGTCCCTCCCTGGACCATACCAGGCCGCATGCCCTCAACATGGGGGGTGGGTGCTTTGGGGCAGGGGCGACCCTGCGCTCCCCACCCCAAAGCACCTTGCCCCCATGTTAATGAGGACAAGGGCTTCTTCCCAACAACCCTGGCCAGTGGTTGTTGGGGTCTGGGGGTGAGGTCTTATCAGAATCTGGAAGCCCCCCTTTAACAAGGGGGCCCCCAGATCCCAGCCCCCCACTTTATGTGAATGAGTATGGGGTACATTATACCCCTACTCATTCACCTAAAAAAGAGGTGTAAAAAAAACCACACTAATCAGGTTTTTAAAGTATTTTATTTAATCACCAACGGTGCTTTCTCCCTCTCCGGCGTCTTCTTCTCTTTTGCCGAGTCTTCTTTCTTCTGAGGGGTCTTCTGTCTTCTCGCTCTTTTCCCGGGCCTTCTCCACTGTCTTCTCCCTCTTTTCTTCCGATGTTGACACGACGCGATCTCCCTGACTAATGCTGGCTCCACGCTGTGCATTGACTTATATTGACATGGGGCGGGGCCAGCCGCTGACATCATCTGGAGGCCCCATCCCCTTACGACGTCACCACCTGAGGCATGATAGGGTGGTGATGTCATAAGGGAAGGGGTCTCCGGATGACATCAGCGGTTGGCCCCGCCCCATGCCAATGCCGAAAGGCAGCTAAAGACTAGGGACTAGACCATAGTATCCTTGAAAACTGTTGCAAGTGTTTTCTATTGCAATTAATCTGTAATATATATATATATATATCTGTTGGGCTTACTAAGAACTATTTGTTCTCGTTTTCTGAAAAAAAAAAATGCAGTAAATATTTAAAAAAGGTGATTGACCACCAGTGAACCAACAACAACATTAACCAATCAACCCAAGCACCAACTGAGTGTATTCAGATGTAATTTCTGATGCTCTTAAGAGCTTTTTAGTACAGCGTACAGTCTACATGTATTGTGCCTACTTGGTTTAAAACGCTAATGGAAGAATTCTTTTCCACAGTTTCTCCAAGTGCTATCTTTGAAATGCTTGGCCCATTGAAACTTTAAAATATTGAGAGCTGGCTGTTCCATAGAATGTGCTGGAAGAGGCCAAATAACAATAAAAGCAAACGTTTTCTTTTTATATATGTGCATATATACAGTATTCAGAAACCGTCTGTCACTAATAAAGTATAACTAAAGTCAAAACTTTTTTTATTTTGTACAGCGTGGAGATGAATTAAAATACCCTTCAGGTTTTCATTGCTACCGCTACTCCTGTAAGGAGCAGTCTCCCTCTCTATCCTTATTTATAGTATTTACCATTATTGCTGAAAGTAAAATAAAATCCCAAATGTTGGGTTGTCACCAGAACAGTAATACCTCTACCAATGGGGTCACTAATTCTGGTGACCTGTGGGACCCCAACACATTCCTTTAATTTGCAGGGATTTCTTCTCACTTCCTGTTTTGGCTATGGGGCCGGAGGGAAGGAAAATCTCCTCAAAGAGACACAGATGGCAAAAAAAAGCTAACGGGTTATAACCCTCCCTTATTCAAAATGAAAAAAATGTTTTGCTTATAGTTCTACTTAATTATGAATAGCTATAGCTATTTTGAGATTTTACCACTAAACATGGAAAACTATCTTTAGAAGGTCTTTATTATTCATGGGATGTAATGTGGATGTCTGATGTGACCTGACAGTTTCTCAGTTTTTTTGTTACTATATTTGCCTTCATGCTGGCACTTTTAACCTTTAGAATATGATCATCCCTAATAGAGGCATTATCCTGCTTTCAAATCTACCCAAGCATTTAAAGTAACCCAGCCACAAAAACTGATCTCAAATAGTAAATGTACTTGTAAAGAAGATAGTAAATGCACAACTCCATTGAAGAGAAATTAGCCAACTTTTACTCCTAAAACCCAGTTTGGAAATGTTGATCTCCTGTGTTCCCCACCACCCTCATCAGTTTTCCCCACCACCCTCCAGATCACTACAAGATACAATAGTGGTGTAGGGGATAGCGGGAGAAACCACTAAGGCAGTGGGGGCATTGATGCTTCTGGAAGGGTCGCTTTCAGAACAGACTTCAGGTGGTAATTCCTCTTTACTGAAGCAGTGTGACAGGAGAAGTACTATCTTTTACAACTACATCTGCTACTTACATCTAAATTTTTGCAACAGAGTTGTTTTTACAATAAAGGGATACTAAGGCTTGGTTCACACTGATGCGACATAGAATCCGACTTGTGGGACCCGGAGTCAGGTGACATGTGAAATTCAATATTTCCCTATGAGAGCTGTCTTAAGTGATACTACACAAGTCTGTCCGACTTCCTGCATGACGTTGATATGACTTCAATGCCACAGAATGGAAAAAGTCACATCAAAATCAGATTTCAAAGTTGCACTGAAATTTGCGCGACCTTGGAGTTGGGCGAGTGTGAACCGTGCCTAAAGCCTATTTATTTCATTCAAAGAAGTACAGATATGCACATTGTGTATAGTCTACTTCCTTGAAGGTTTGCATTTTATTCTACTTTCTCAGTCCCACAGCCAATGTCCCCCTTTCCTGTTTACAGGTGTCTCCTTTAGGTAGCTGCTTCTAAAGGAGACACCTCTGTGTGTACAATCCCAGCTGGGGCTGTGTGTGTTTATTGACACACACACAGCACCCGGCTATCCATGCCCCTGCTCCCTCCTTCTAGTTCCAGGCAGACAGTTGCAGGAACCAATCACAACACTCCCCTCTCCTGTGCATCCAGGAATTCAAGGAGCAGCTCCACTCTTGGAGGACCTGACAAGGTTGAGAAGCAAAGCAGGGAGTTTTTTGGGGGGACACGGGGGGAGGGAGGGTTAAATACCAGCACTGGGACAATCTTTGCCTTGCCTTAATGATGTCTGTTAAGGCAATAAAAATCTTTAAATATTCTAAATCTGCTCCCTCAAAGGAGTGCAACACTTTTTTTTCCTTTGTTCTGAGGAAATATGCTCTTCTAAAGTCAATACTCATTAGCCTGCAGACCTACTTTTAGCAAAACATGAAAGTGTTCTTGTTAGCTACACCGTGGAGACATTTTATTTGTATGCTGAGCTAGTTCCTATGACAGTGCAGTCTTATTTCCCAAGGAACTAGTGACATCAGGTAGAAATATTGCCGAAGTACACAAAATGGCTGTGCCCAATATTTACAGTCAAATTAGTGTCTATAAAAGTGTGGCATGCAAAGTTTAAATTCTACTTGACTATGCCTGCCCTACTAGAAATGCTTAGAAGTAAATGTGTGTATATATATATAAATAAATATATATTATAACTCTCTGTGCTGTGCACCCAAATTTTCTGAACTATTTCTGTGCTAGTCTTAGTAAAGAAATTGTTACATCTACATTTTAACTAAACTTTATTGCATCAGGCTTGCCACTTTAATTGGCTCAGTATTTTGTATCAAAGGAATAGTGCATAGTGTTATTTTTAAACATAATCACAATGTAACTAAGGCTTGATCCCACAAATATTATTGAAACCTTGTACTGGAATGGTCTGTAAATGAGCTACTGAAAGAAATTTAGGAAGTAACCAGTATATAAAAGAACGTGTATGTAAAAGTATTCTTTTTATGAGTCTGACATTTTCTGTATAAATGTATTATTTAGGCTTGTAACAAGCTGCAATGAACTAGCTGAACTCTGCAATTTTCAGAGAATAACTGGCGATTTGTAATTTCTAGCACAATGTGTTGCAAATCAGTTGCATCACCTGAACTTCTACTAGATAATTGCTGCAATTATCTGGGATGCACTTTCTGTTGCTCAGCAGAAGCAATTATTTCCTTGAATTTCAGGTGATTTGCAATGTACAGCGGCCCTGCCTCTAAAATTACCTGTGCAATCACTCTGTTGCAAATTAGATAATTGTCAACAAAAGGTTAATGTCTTGGAAAAAGTAATTAAATAATACTCATACAATTTAGACCTTAAAGTGTGTTGCAGCTGAGTTGATTCAGAAGGTGTTCCTGATTGCTGCACAACCTTTTTTTAACTCAAGGCTTCAGTTTTGTGCTACACATACACTGATCACCCATGACTGCCTGAGCACCAAACTAATAATTAAGTAGGTCCCCGGCATGGGCACCACTAGGAGTCTGAAGGTATGCTGGGGTATCTGACACCAAGCCGCCAGCAGCAGATCCCGTAATTTGCGAGGTGGGTCTTCCATGGATCAGACTTGTTTTTCCAGTACTTTCCACAGATGCCCAATTGGATTGAGATCTGGAGAATTTGGAGGCCACATCAATACCTCAAAATTGTCCTTGTCTTGCCCAAATCATTCTTGAACCATTATTACAGTGTAGCAGGGTGCATTATCCTACTGAAAGAGGCCACTTCCATCAGGGAATACCGTTTCCATGAAGGGGTGTACTTGGTCAGCAACAATGTTTAGGTTGGTAGTACATGTCAAAGTAACATCCACATGAATGCAAGGACCAAAGGTTTCCCAGCAGAACATTTCCAAAAGCATCACACTGCCTTGCTTTCTTCCCATAGCGCATCCTGGTATGAGCTCTTTCCCAGGTAAGCTATGCACACACTCCCATTTTGCTTTTTAATCCTACTTAAAGCATACCAACACTGACACTAATTTTAAACATTCTTTTAATGTTACCTAAACTACACTGACCCTGACCTTTGACCCCCAACCCTTGACCTTTGACCCTAACCCTGGCGTAGCTCAAACCCTGATCTGGCTATTTTTTCTTTTTTCATATACACATTTGTTTTTGTTTACAGTTTTCTCCACTAGCAGGAAAAAAGATACAATGTATCTTTTTCTCCATTCAAGAGGAGAAAAAAGTACAGGGGCAGGCTGCACGGTGACTTATCACTGTGATAGTTAGTCAGACACTTATCACAGTGATAAGGTGATCGGGAACCAGGCTTTCCAGTTCTGATCATTATTATGGGACCCGAGGCTCTCGAAGAGAGCCCACTGCCTTTGCTGGTAGCACACCCCCAGCACAAACACATATACGCATATGTGTGACCCCACGGTAAAAGACCCACATTTGTGAGGCTGCGTATATGTTTACACGCGGCGGGAAGGAGTTAAGGAAGAACTTTTCTTTCATTTCCAAATCCCTTTCCCCAGATTCTACTAAATTGCAGAGAGAGTGTTAATGAGAATGCTCACTTTTCATGTAATAGAGGATCTTCTGCCCCAGCAATGTCATGATGTCCGTCAAAATATTGTGTCGGGAAGAGGAATTTCTATTTGTCTGCATGTCACATCCTTGCTGGGAAACTGTACTACATTTAGTATAATGCTTAGGGAAGTGCAGGTAGTGGCAGTCGTGTGTACAAGTGGAGCTGGGGCTGAGCAAGTCTGTCAATCAGAACAAGTATCAGAAGTGGGTAGTTCAGACCGGGATTCTGAGACTCCTAGGCACGCCAACTTCAGTGATTGGGAACATAATTACTTCTCTGCTCACTGAAACAGAAGTACAGCAGGGAAGTTATCAGAGCGGTGTCTGAGGGAATAGGGGGCACAGTGGCCACTGGTCTATGAAAATAGATGTGCAGGGTAGCGAGGCCTGCAAATGGGCAAAGGGTCCAATGGATGTCTCAGTTCCAGTTTGTAGATGAAAGGTAACAAGTACTACTTAAGGGTATAAATTGAGCTTTATACATAGGGCAAAAGATTTCAGCCCGGAGTCCAACTATAACTGCAGCTCTTAAATGCATTTTAAATTCTCCTGAAATTATCTAGTGTGGCAAAACTTTCTAATAAAGGGGCACTTTTCCACTGACCACCAATGAAAGAGGAACTCAGTGAAATAGGGCACTTTTCCACTGACCAGCAATGCAATGGAGACATTGCTCTTACTGACCATCAATGTAAGGGGGGCATTGATCCCACTGACTATCAATGTAAGTGGGCACGTTTCCACTGACCTCCTAGGTAAGGTCACACTATACTGAACACCGATATAAAGGGACTTTTTTTCAATGACCGACAGTTCTGACAAATATATTTTTCACATTGTTGTTGTTATTTTTATTTGAATAATGTTGTTGCATAGAAAAGAAGGTTGTTAAAATGTTCATATCTGGTAATGAATAGAGTATTCATTACCAGATATGAACATTTTAACACCCTTCTTTTCTATGCAACAACATTATTCAAGGGATGCCATATTATTTATTCTTCGGGTTTCCCAAGACCTAAAATTCTAGATGAATCATCAGTATACATGCAAACTCTGATTTGCAACATTTTCAGAAGAATGCAGTATTTCCAGTGCATCACATTTCTTCTCAATTGCTCTCAGCTTAATTAATCAAGCTAATCCTTCTGCCGCTAGTTTGTTTACTAGATACTGTATTGTCATTTGTCTCTATAAACTCTCTCTGGTGTACATGACTGGATTGATTTTGTCTGCTTAGAAGACATCACAGCATAGTCTTACACAATGTATTTGTACAATTAGGCCAGTTATTTATTACTGGTATACTTAGTTACCAGCTGTCCTAATTCTGACTGATTTAACATTATAATTGGTTTACTAGGTTTGGGATAAGTATTGCTTACAATGTGAAGATCAAGCTTCTCTAGAGCAGTGTTTTTCAACTCCAGTCCTCAAGGCACACTAACAGGTCATGTTTTCAGGATTTCCATGAGTTTGCACAGGTGATTTGATCAGTTTCACTGCCTTAGTAATTACCACAGCTGTTTCATCTGAGGGAAATCCTGAAAACATGACCTGTTGGTGTGCCTTGAGGACTGGAGTTGGGAAACACTGCTCTAGAGGATGGTGAAAACATGTTTCCAAGTGTCAGAGCACCCCCTCATCCTCTGTGTTCACTATTTTTTTTCCTCGAAATCACACGTTTATTTCCTAAAGTCATCAGTGGAGGAATTTACATATAATTATGTACATGGATCTTAAAAAAAATTAAAGCTGAACTCTACACACACAAACTTTAATTCAAATATATTCCTCAATATTCACAAAGGATATATACATCCTTGTAATATGCACCAAATGCTTTTGCAAATCCAGTAGCAATCACATGATCACTGTGCTGTATACAGTCTGTGCAGAGAGCAGAGCTGTGGGAGAGACAGAGCAAGCCCACCCTCTACAGTCTGCATCGAATGACAGGAGGGGGAGGAGACCAGACCAGCCACCCTGCACAAGAAGAGAGAGCAGTACTGACTGGTCTTTATTACAGGAAGTTCCTGCACTGAGACAAAGTTTAACAATGGATTACTGCACAGATCTAGAACAAATAAATAAAGCCCACCAATATTCAAGTCAGAATATAAACTGTATATAATTTATGTATTTAGACAATATTGGTTTATCGTGGAGTTCAGCTTTAAATATTGCACTGCATAATTCAGAACGAAATGAAAGGGAAATCATATTTTGCTAGATTGAATAAAAATAAAAACAAAGTATGGTAATATGTTTTGTGCACTGTGCATAGTAAACTTCTCAGAAAAGAGCAAAATTATACACTAGTGTCAATCTGCCAAAATGTAATACTACTAAGGGTCATTTTCATCTGTGCTTTGTGAGAACTTGTGTTGCCATAAGGCAAACCATACATTTTATTGGACTGCCTAATACACTATAACACATGGGAGAAGGCGTATGCACTGTTTTAATAACACAGTACACCATCACACACCTCTGTGCATTGTGGTACACTGTCTATACAGCATACATAGGGTTAACTGTAAAGCATAATGACTTCTCACATGGATCTCCTGATCAGTGTGGAATTTGGGAAGCATTTCTATACTTCCACTGTTAAGGTCACCTTACAATCTTTGTACAATTTCCTTTGAGGTGACCACATACTATACAGTTGTATTGTACCGAATTCCACCTTTAGACAACGGAAACATCTGTAGTATATCTACGCAAATTTATATTCAAGCATCGCTGGTGAAGCACATTCATGTTACAATGTTTTTATGATCCATGTCAATTTTGCACGTATATTGTCCTTTAGTGGATGGTATAGTTTTTTGTTTTGTTTTGTGATACCCATGAATACAAGTATATTGTATTTTAACCACTTCAATACCGAGCCTGTTTTTGGGGTTTGGTGTTTACAAGTTAAAACAGGTTTTTTTGCTATAAAATTACTTAGAACCCCCAAACATTATATATATATTTTTTTCTAACACCCTAAAGAATAAAATGGCGGTCATTGCAAAACTTTATGTCACACTGTATTTGCGCAGCGGTCTTCCAAGTGGGATTTTTTTGGAAAAATTCAGTTTTTTGAGTTACAAAATAAGAAAACAGTAAAGTTAGGCCAATTTTTTTAAATATATCATATTGTGAAAGATAATGTTATGCCGAGTAAAATGATAACTAACATGTCATGCTTCAAAATTGCTTCCGCTCGAGGAATGGCGACAAACTTTGCAACTAAAAAATCTCCATTGGCGATGTTTAAAAATTCTACAGGTTAGCAGTTTTGAGTTACAGAGGAGGTCTAGTGCTAGATGTATTGCTCTCGCTCTAACGATCGTGGCAATACCTCACATGTGTGGTTTGAACACCATTTTCATATGCGGGCGGGACTTACGTATGTGTTTGCTTCTGCGCGCGAGCTCGCGGGGACAGGGCACTTTAAATTTTTTTTTTTTTTCAATTATTTATTTTACTTTTTATTTTTACACTGTTCTTTTTTTTTAAAAAAAAAAGATCACTTTTATTCCTATTACAAGAAATGTAAACATTCCTTGTAATAGAAAAAAGCATGACAGGTCCTCTTAAATATGAGATCTGGGGTCAAAAATCTCATATTTACACTTAAATGCAAAAAAAAAAAATAATTTGAAAAAATGACAGACCAAAAAAAAAAAATGTACCCTTTAAGACCGTTGGGCGGAGATGACTTCTGATGTAATTTCTGCCCTGCCGTGTTATGGAGCCGAGTGAGCGGCTTCCGGCTCACGGACACTGGGGGGGATGGATCCGATCATCTCCGGCACTGCAGGTGGGTCCGGTAAGTGGCAGAGATGACGGGAAAGCGGAGGGAGGGGGGCACCTCTCCCGCCGCTGATAAAAGTGATCTTGCGGCGAATCCGACGCTAAGACCACTTTTATCTTTTTCAGAATCTCTTTCTGAAAAAAAAGATCTGAATGGTGCCTGTAGCTGCAGGCACCATTCAGATATCTCCACTCAAAGTTGCGACATCATATGACGTCGCTTTGAGGGAAGTGGTTAATATGTGGTTTGGTGTACCTATTTAAAGTCCCAGCAAAGGGGGTCAATCTTTTTTTCTGTACTAGTCAATAAGGACGAGGTAACCACCACTATATACCTACAGCCTGCACGGTTCACTATTTTGTACAATCTCCTTTAGATCAGTAATCAGCTATTCAGTGGAAGGGCCTGTCTGGTTTAATGCAAGTGCAATTAATTTTTTAAGTCTGTCTTTTTATTACATAGTTTTGATACGTCTAGTAGATTGTACTGGAATTGTACAAATAGACTGTATAGTGTATGACCAGCTTTAGACTAACCAAAACTATTTGATTTGAGAGTATACCTTAACTATCCAATTGTATTTAGTTAGACAGGGTTTTACACTACATAATTGTAGGGTAGATCTCTGTTCCTTTTTTTTATATATAAATGATCACATTCCCTCTGTTCTCAGCTGCATAAAAGCTGGGGGAGGAGATGCACTAACACATTGAGCCTCCCAGTGAAAGGCTGTGCAGCAGGGGCGTGTCAGGACAAGTGTGATCATTGGAAGAAAACCGGTTGAGTTCCCAGCACAGCTAGAGAATTGATCATGGTGTGCTCTGCTTAGTGTGGTCAGTTTTTAATAGGAAAGTAGAGGGACTGGCAGGAACACCAGGGGTTTCACATAAAGGAAGTAATACAAAGAGAACAGGAAACTTTCTCATACAAGTTTTTGGTACAGCAGGCACATACATTATCTCACAAAACTGAGTACACCCCTGACATTGTTGTAAATATTTTATTCTATCTTTTCATGTGACAACACTAAAGGAATTACACTTTGCTACAATGTAAAGTAGTGAGTGTACAGCTTGTATAACAGTGTAAATTTGCTGTCCCCTCAAAATAACTCAACACAAAACCATGAATGTCTAAACCACTGGCAACAAAAGTGAGTACACCTCTAAGTGAAAATGGCCATATTGGGCCCAATTAGCCATTTCCCCTCCCCGATGTCATGTGACTCGTTAGTGTTACAAGGTCTCACACGTGAATGGGGAGAAGGTGTTTTAAATTTGGTGTTATCGCACTCACTCTCATACTGGTCACTAGAAGTTTAACATGGCAAAGAACTCTCTGAGGATCTGAAGAAAATAATTGTTGCTCTACATAAAGATAGCCTAGGCTATAAGAAGATTGCCAAGACCCTGAAACTGAGCTGCAGCATGGTGGCCAAGACCATACAGGGGTTTAACAGGATAGGTTCCACTCAGAACAGGCCTCGCCATGGTCGACCAAAGAAGTTGAGTGCACGTGCTCAGCATCATATCCAGAGGTTGTCTTTGGGAAATAGACATATGAGTGCTACCATCATTGCTGCAGAGGTTGAAGGGGTGGGGGGGGGTCAGCCTGTCAGTGCTCAGACCACATGCCGCACACTGCATCAAATTGGTCTGTGCATGGCTGTCGTCCCAGAAGGAAGCCTTTTCTAAAGATGATGCACAGGAAAGCCCGCAAACAGTTTGCTGAAGACTAAGGACATGAATTACTGTAACCATGTCCTGTGGTCTGATGAGACCAAGATAAACTTATTTGGTTCAGATGGTGTGAAGCGTGTGTGGCGACAACCAGGTGAGGAGTACAAAGACAAGTGTGTCTTGCCTACAGTCAAGCATGGTGGTGGGAGTGGCATGGTCTTGGGCTGCATGAGTGCTGTAGGCACTGGGGAGCTACAGTTGATAGAGGGAACCATGAATGCCAACATGTACTGTGACATACTGAAGCAGAGCACGATCCCTTCCCTTCAGAGACTGGGCCACAGGACAGTATTCCAACATAACGACCCCAAACACACCTCCAAGAATACCACTAAAGAAGCTGAGGGTAAAGGTGATGGAATGGCCAGGCATGTCTCCAGACCTAAACCCTCCTCAAACTAAAGGTGGAGGAACGCAAGGTCTCTAACATCCGCCGGCTCCGTGATGTCGTCTTTTGCCAAACTTTTTGCCAAGTTCCTTTAATAAAAATGGTTCCCAATGCTAATTGTAAACAAAGGGTGGGGTCTCCTGGATGATGTCTGCTCACCCTTTTGTTTATATGACTGGGGATTCCCAGAAAGTGAATGAATGGGGTCAGGTGATATTACTGGTTGCCAAGGAAGCAGCAGGTGCTGGCACCCGCTGCTTCCTTAACAACCATTGACACAAAGGAAGCTGTCATGTATAGTTGTGGTAGAAATGCCACCAAACAGGCACAAAGGCTGGCGTTTGGACAGATGCCCGAACAGCTACACTTGTATTTGGAGCAAATCTTGAGCTCAACCCTAATCTTAACCAGCAAAAAAGGGAGAAAGGCTGGTGCCATGGAAGTCGACTAAAACATTGTTTTATTAATGCAGGTGAACAACAGTCAAAAGGTGTTGTTCACCTGCATTAATAAAACAATGTTTTAGCCGACTTCCATGGCACCAGCCTTTCTCCCTTTTTTGCATGGATTGCACATGGAGGTTTGCAGAGACTTCCCAGGCTGAGTGCTATGTTCTTGAGGCTGACCAGTAGTGATGAGCACTCAGCCTGGGAAGTCTCTGCAAACCTCTACTGACAAGGCATTACACAGGAGGTAGTAGCTCAGATCCACCTGTTTCTAACCGTAACCAGCATTCCTTCTGAGGTTGCTAGGGGGTTCCTTGAGTGGTGTACACTGGCAAATTGATCACTGACAAGCAGTACAATGGGACAATTTTCCAGTAGCAATAGAGTTATCCTGTCCTGTATTTGGATTGATATGAGTATAGCTATCTCGAGGTGGTACGGAAGTGCAGAGTTTTTTACACAAATTTCTCACTAACCACCAGTCCAAAGGGGGCAATTCTACATTGAGTACTAATGTTGGCGGACACCACAATTTCACTGCCTGGGTTTCTTTTCTGTTTTTATTATTAATTTCAAGATTTTTACTAAGAAGTATATTGTCATTTACAGCAGGTTGGTGTTAAATACATTTTCTGCCCCCTGTATTCAATAATCTAGGTACACTACCTTATACTTCTATTTAAAACTTTGTACAATGTGTTTATCACACTAATGGTTCCTGAACTGTAGCTATAATCATTTTCGGAAAAATGACACCTCCTGATGAACTTCATTAAAGTCGAGAACGACGATTTTACTAATATCGATGTCAAGTCCTTGGTAATCACACTATTTGTGTAACATGTTTCAAAATTTATCTTCA
>BLSH010056430.1:252810-265135 GCA_018402905.1 Glandirana rugosa | reverse complement strand
AATGGTTTACATCGTGTGGTGAACCCTCTGTATTCACTCTGGTGAAGTCTTCTCTTGATTGTTGACTTTGACACACATACACCTACCTCCTGGAGAGTGTTCTTGATTTGGCCAACTGTTATGAAGGGTGTTTTCTTCACCAGGGAAAGAATTCTTCGGTCATCCACCACAGTTGTTTTCCGTGGTCTTCCGAGTCTTTTGGTGTTGCTGAGCTCACCGGTGCGTTCTTTCTTTTTAAGGATGTTCCAAACAGTTGATTTGGCCACACCTAATGTTTTTGCTATCTCTCTGATGGGTTGGTTTTGTTTTTTCAGCCTAATGATGGCTTGCTTCACTGATAGCTCTTTGGATCTCATATTGAGAGTTGACAGCAACAGATTCCAAATGCAAATAGCACACTTGAAATGAACTGTGGACGTTTTAGCTGCTCCTTGTAAATGGGATAATGAGGGAATAACACACACCTGGCCATGGAACAGCTGAGCAGCCTTGTCCCATCACTTTTGGTCCCTTAAAAAGTGGGAGGCACATATACAAACTGTTGTAATTCCTACACTGTTCACCTGATTTGGATGTAAATACCCTCAAATTAAAGCTGTAAGTCTGCAGATAAAGCACATCTTGTTTGTTTCATTTCAAATCCATTGTGGTGGTGTATAGAAGCAAAAAGATTAGACCTGACTGTGTATATATATATATATATATATATATATATATATATATATATATAGGCCCTCTAAAGGCT
Source organism: Glandirana rugosa (assembly GCA_018402905.1). Lineage (NCBI taxonomy): Eukaryota > Metazoa > Chordata > Amphibia > Anura > Ranidae > Glandirana > Glandirana rugosa. Next base: position 264,390 of record BLSH010056430.1, on the reverse strand, counting down.
GCTTGTTGTTTCTGATGTTTTATAGGAAAAAGTCATGTTTATTCGTTATGTAACTAGCAGTGATTAGAACTATGACTATGAAGATAACTGTGTTTTATTTAACCACTGTGGCTTTGTATATTTTATATGTGTGACAGTTTGACATTGCAGACCATAAACAAGTTTATGCAATCCTGAGTCCATGCACACAACAGATGGGCTCCTATGATATTGATGTACACTTTGAATACACAGATGAGATCTCTGCTGTTGTACTATGTTCAGGCAGCTGCCACCATGAACTACAGCTATTTGTAGCTAATTCCGATAGCAAAAGTAAAATTTAACATTACATATTTTAGCTAGGATGCAAGCAATTATATGCAATACAAATAAACATATTTATGTTGCCAACTGCCCTCTGTCCCTAAATTGAAAAGGAGAAGAGCACTGTTGCTTTGTGTTATTGTTTGCCTGTCGACAACGCATATTGTGGTGAAAACCGTTGATTCAGTGAAATAGTTAAAAGAGAGCAAATACCAGATAATGCATATATTTATTCACTGAAAATTTTATTTTTTAAATGTGATTAAAATACACACCTAAATTGATGTTGATATCAGCCTCCTGTATAGCATCATTTAGACTGGATTAGGGTATGACAGTCAGACTGTGCTGCACACATATGTACTAAGAGACGTAGTGAGCAGAGTTCATGATTCTTCAGTGTGCTGCTGATTCTTCATTGGGGAATCAGCATTCTGGGATTGTGATTTTGAACAAGCTGTTGGCAGAAGGGCCTGACATCAAAGGACTGGCTGTATACAATTACAAATTCTTTAAAAGGTAAAACAGTTTCCATATGTCTTTTCCATCTGTGTTTAGCTGTTTGACTAGACCCCTCAGCTTTACTTCAGCTAACCTTGATTCTGGGTTCCTTAAAGCAGAACTCCAAGCACAGAGATTTTTGTAGACTCTGGACTGATGTGTAAAAAAAATATTACCTCTGCTCAGTTGTAATTAAGGATTGTATCATTGGAAAACTTTGCTAGATAGTACAGCCTCCATCAGTATTTTTGGTTTGCTCCAGGTTGTAAAAGCTGTGGGACTCATAGACTGAAAATCTAGTGTAATTTTTCCACCCTATCCCCTTTCCTTTGGCCATTCACAGAATGCCATGTATGCTGTGACTGGCCAAGGGGAGGTGTTGGGGACAGCACTAGTGCTGCAGTCTGAGACCTGTGCAGTGATCCAGCTGTTAAATACATCTTTTGTTTACTCATCAGAACATACCAAAATCTCCTCTGTGCCTAGAGGTGGGCTTTGAAGTATAGCCTTGATGTAGGTAATATTGCACAGCTTGTGCTCAGCATACCAACCAGTGTCTCAGAATCTATATTTGAGGTCCTTTCTTTTGTAGTTTTGCAACACATTGCATTAGCACTTTTGGAAATATTCAATCTATGCCAAAATAGAGCCATAGATCCCTGAAGAATGGTTTTCTAAAAGTGTAGCTTATTCAGTAAAACAGTGAAAAGAACAGTAATGCAAAGTATAGTTCCCAATAGGGACCACGCGGTCCCTACTCCATAGGGTTCAATATTGAGTTGGCCCACCCTTTGCAGCTTCAACTCTTCTGGGAAGGATGTCCACAAGGTTTAGGAGTGTGTCTACGAGAATGTTTGACCATTCTTCCAGAAGAACATTTGTGAGGTATGGACGAGAAGGCCTGGCTCTCAGTCTCTGCTCTAATTCATCCCAAAGGTGTTCTTTTGGGTTGAGGTCAGTCAAGTTTATCCACCCCAAACAGGCTCATCCATGTCTTTATGAACCTTGCTTTGTGCACTGGTGGGCAGTCATGTTGCAACAGGAAGGGGCCTTCCCCAAACTGTTCCCACAAAGTTGGGAGCATAAAATTGTCCAAAATGTCTTGGTATGCTGACTCCTTAAGAGTTCCCTTCACTGGAATTAAGAGGCCAAGCCCAACCCTACCCTAAAAAACAACCCCACACTATAATCTCCCTCCCCTCCACCAAATGATTTGGACACAAATCAAGGTTCATAAAGACATGGAAAAGTCAGTTTGTGGTGGAGGAACTTGACTGTCCTGCACAGAGTCCTGACCTTAACCTGATAGAACACCTTTGTGATGAATTAGAGCAGAGAAAGCGAGTCAGACCTTCTTGTCCAACATCAGCGCCTGACCTCACAAATGAGTACACCCTCACCCTTACTTCTTACTGCCCTATCCATTAAACTTCCTGTTGCCAACCTTTAAGCTTTTATACAGGTTTATTGTAATTTTTAGCAAAATTTAGTTTAAAAAAACATAAACATTTCTTTCATCTCAATATGTCAAAATATTGGAAACCCTAGCAGCTTAGTAAAACTTTAAAACTGATATTTTCCATGAAAAAGGAATATTCAGATATCCAGTATGACATTTTAAATCACCAGAAGTATAGTTATGAAATGAAACAGTGCTTTTGGTACATTGCTAGCATAGATATAGATGGGCAGTAAACAGAGTGCTTACAGCGATTTTCCTAAAATAACGGTCTGATATAACTAGGAACATCTGGAGATTATGCTAGAGGTATGCAAAATGCATTATTAATTTTTTAACTAGTTTCAGAACATCTGTTGGTATAGGAGAATGTCCCAGATCTTTTATTTATGCAGTAGTGTATGTTATATAACAAGCAAGGTAAAATAGCATGCATAACATAAATACTAGGAAAACAGAAATCTTTCACATGGCATTTGATATGGTTATTGAATTGACTTTTCTGCAACTGACATGACAGTATAAAACCAACATTTTTGTTAGTTTTAAAATTAAAGTTAAAGTGTTAAAACCTCCCTTACGTTTTTATGCTTCAGAACATGCAGGAAAGGAAGAGGGCACCACGCCAATGGTGTAGGAGTTCCAAAATTATTTTATTTTGTCAAAGAAGTCCAAGACAATAAGCTATATGATATTACCCTTCTGGGGAAAGCTCTAACCACTAGCTATATCAATTTGAACATGAGCAATGAGTTATTCTACACCCAAGTTTATATTTCATTCAAGTCTACATTTGTTCACCCCATACAACACGTTGAGTACCCTGTAGTACCCAGAACACCTTAGCTTTTCATCTTGGACTTATATGATGACATAATCAATATTGCAAACTCCTAAACCATTGCCGTGCTCTGTTTTCCTTCTGCAACTTCTGGATTCCAATCAAAAGGCCTTTTTGTGTTTGCGAGCTGCCAGTCCATTACAATCATTACAATAGAAGACCTTGCAAAGCACACTGTAATTAGAATTAACTCTTGATTCACATTTGTTAAATCCATATTTAATTGATGTCCGACTGGAGAAATTCACCTATTCCATTTGTCATCAGAACAAAAAGTAATGGAAATACAAAACTTCATGATGTTGTCAGAACAGAACAGGATAAGAGGGAAAACTTCCAATGCCTATTCCAGTGACAATCATTTCTGGCTCTATTAAAACTAGAATTTAAATAATTTAAGGAAACTTGTATGATGTGTAATACGTTGGCTGCCATTGCTGACCTCCCCTACAATTGCCAGTTTTTTAGCTGTGACAGTCTTTTTTGTCCCAAAACAATTGTACTGATCAGGTATCCTGACTTCCCCGCAACTTTCTTAATTTTCATGCTTGCAACCTAGAAACAATATGGTGGCCCAGCAAGTATTTAAGAGACAGCATTTTCAAGAGGTCATCCATGGCAGCCTGCATTATTTCCCCGGTACAGCTTTCCTTTAAGTGTGATTTCTTGGCTAGAGAATATGTACTGAAAATTTTCAACTGAAACCATACACCTGCTAAATATGCAGATTGTTTTTTTATCCATTGGTGGTTTACTACGTATATATTTGCACAACCTCAGCACTAAAGGATTATCCTAATCCACAGTGCCAAGCTGGATTGACTTTTATAATGCAATGCATTGCTGGGTTTATTGACTCCCTGTAGTTTTTAAAATTGCATTAAAATTGCTCTTTAGCATTCCTCTGTGGCTTGTTAAGCATGCTTTGCATACCAGGAACATGTTTGATGAATCAACTGAAGCTTTTACAAGTTACTAATTGCAAACGAAGGCTAGCTTCAGCACCAGAATTAACTGAACAACTTCCAAATAGTGTGTTACCAGTAAGGTAACATCTGCAGCAAACACACAGGCATGGGATTTTATGTATTTTTTTATCTTTTCACCTTATTATTAGGGGTTTGTTTATGCCAGCGGCATGGGGTTGTGTTGACCAATAGTGTCTTAATGCAAGAACAAGGTATTTTGCATTATGTCATATTTTTTATTTCGATTCAGTGTGGGTGTGCACTGAAAAGAAAAAATGAGACATATTGCATTTTTTTCACAGCGCATTCCAACCCTCTGAAACACATTGCAAGGTGCCTCCATGCCTAATAATAACATGAACGTTAGAAAGAAAAAAGTATTGCCCTGCGTTTTAAAAATACTTTGCAATGCATGTACAAATGCACAACAGGCATACTTTGAGTGCCATGATGTGCGTGCTGTGAAGGTCTTTACTGAGTATTAGGCATTTCAGAATTGTCTACCATTTCCAACTTCATTTATAAACAACATTCCCTCAGTATTCACATGTATGGTGAGTATTTTTATACACAGTCCCCACATTTTCAGGGGCTCAAATGTAATTGGACAAATGAATATAATCATAAATAAAATGTTCATTTATAATATTTTGTTGAGAATCCTTTACTAGCAATGACTGCCTGAAGTCTGGAATCCATGGACGTTTCCAAAGACTGGGTTTTCTCCTTTCTGATGTTTTGCCAGGCTCTAACTGCAGCTGTCTTTGGTTGTTCTTTGTTTGTGGGTCTTTCTGCCTTTAGTTTTGCCTTCAGAAAGTGAAATGCATGCTCAATTGGGTTGAGATCAGGTGATTGACTCGGCCATTGCAAAATATTCCACTTCTTTTCCTTCAAAAGCTCCTGGGTTGCTTTTGCAGTGTGTTTTGGATCTTTGTCCATCTGTACCGTGAAGCTCTGTCCAATTAACTCTGCTGCATTTGGCTGAATCTGAGCAGATCGTATATATCTCTAAACACTGCAGAATTCATCCGGCTGCTTCTGTCTTCTGTCACATCATCAATAAACACCAATGACCCAGTGCCACTGGAAGCCATGCAGGCCCACGCTATCACGCTGCCTGTACCATGTTTTACAGATAACTTTGTGGGCTTTGGATCATGAGCTGTTCCAAGCCTTCTCCACACTTTTTTATGCCTGTCATTCTGGTACACATTAATCTTAGTGTCACCCATCCAAAGAATTCTTTTCCAGAACTGGTCTGGCTTATTTAGATGTTTTTTGGCAAAGTCTAATCTGGCTTTTCTATTCTTTAGGCTTATGAATGGTTTGCACCTTGTGGTGAATCCTCTGTATTTGCTCTCTTTTCTTCTCTTGATTGTAGATTTTGACAATGCCCACCTCCTGGAGAGTGTCCTTCAAAAGTCTGAATGTTGTGAATGGGTTTTTCTTTACCATAGAGAGGATCCTGTGATCATCCACCACTGTTATCTTCTGTGGACGTCCAGGCCTTTTTATGTTGCTGAGCTCACCAGTGTGTTCTTCTTTCCTCAGAATGTACCAAACTGTTGATATGGTAACTCCTAATGTTGCTGCTATCTCTCTGATGGATTTGTTTAGTTTTCGAAGCCTTGCAATGGCCTGTTTCGCTTGCATGGACAGCTTCTTTGAACGCATGATGTAGGTTCATAGCAAAAGATTCCAAATGCAAATGCCTCACTTATGGGCCCATACACACGATCCGGAAATCGGGCGAAAAATACTACCTTCAAAGTGATTGTACTATAATCGGATTGTTAATACAGAGCTTTCGAGAGCCAATCATGACAAATTATCCGATTGGACAAACACGAAAATGTTTCTCGTATGACACCAGATCGTGCGATTTTTGTTTTAATCAGTACAGCTGCCGTCTAAAAATACAACACAAATACATTACAAAACTTCAGATTTTTTATTCTGTCATACGAGAATTTTCGTAAATTTAGTAACCTCTCTATTTTCGATACGTGACTAGCATGCAAAAGAAAAAAAACGCACAATCTGACGTCTGATTTTCAGATCATATCCACTCCAGGCCTTTTACCTGCTATATTATATGTATTTGTATATACATATATATAACTGTACTGTACTTGACTTTATTGTAGATTGTAAGCTCTAACGAGCATGGCCCGCTGATTCGTCTTGTATTGTATTGTAACTGTAATGTCTACCTTCATTTTGTAAAGCGCTGCACAAACTGTTGGCGCTATATATATTCAGTATAATAAGAATACTGATTTTTTTTTCAAATAATCTTTTTCCTTAATTAGTTGCAGTTTTCTTTAATAAACATTGTGCAGTACTCAGTAGTGTCGCTTTTGTAACTCTCCAACTTGAAGTTGACGAAAATCTGTACTAAAAGAAAATTGGAAGCTTCCATTCTGGCTTCTTTCTGGCTCCCATCCTAATCAAATCGCAATTACTGCTTCCTCAGTCACTCACCTGGAACACATTTGTAAATAATGAGTTTAGAATAAACTCTGACTTCGCTGCCTGCAAACATGTTCCAGGTCAGCAACCATGAAAGTCAGGGGATCAGCTTTACTGATAGACTTTTTTTTTAGAAAGAAGTCAGCAGTTTCCACATTTACCTCAGATACCAAAAATACCAGATGGAACATTCTACATTTTTTTGTATTTTGCAAGTATTTGTGCAGGATACAAGACAAGCATTTCTACAATATTTTTATATTCAGATGTGTTTTCTGATAATTCTCTTTAAAATAACCACTAACGCTATTCATGTCATGAGTCATAAACAAATAAACTTGACTTTACTGTACAAGACCCTTCAGCCTAAATGTAAATTGGGTTTTCTTGGATTTAACACAGTCCATTGATTTTATGCAGATGATATATTTTGCCAAGGGCTCTGTCAGAAATCATAGAAATAATTTAATGCTTGCTGACCATGGATTCAATTAACTAATAAGCAAGTTTATATAGGTTTTCATAGCAAATCACTCTGGACTAAGACTCAAGCTTTGTTTAATGCAGTCCCTGTCATACTGGCTTAGCTCACCTTGAGGGCATGAAATGAAATCACATTATAGTAATGTCATGGCTTCTTGTTATTCAAGCCTGGCTCACCTTCTTTTGTGTATATGACTACTCCTTCCTTCCAAATGATATTTGGTGTAAGAATATTATTATCCCTTCTAATAAAATAAAATCAAAGCTGTGTGTCTGCTATTCACAGATTGCTTTGTTGGGTTAGACAATTGTGTTGAACAAAATTTTCCAAAAGAACGATAAAGAACAAATCCACACAGTGTGCTCCACTATAGTTTGGCTGAGGTAGCGCAAACCTCCTCTTGGTTTTAAAATGTTTATGGGAATGATGGATAGATCTCAGTCACCTTTACTGCATGACAGAACATGCTTAAATCAAGCAACAGAAGGAATGTTCTTAGCTCCGAGCAAGCCAGGCAGCTGCCTGAAGTACTGTTAGGCCAAGGGTACCAGATTTGGAAGGGGCCTGGAGGGCAGCTAAAGGACTTACTGGCTGTGTTTAATCACAGCTCCCAAATGTTCCTCTTTTGGAGACACATCTCAATAGTTGCCAGTACTGCATGACAGGACACACTTATCTCAAGCGACAGAAGGGATGTTTCTAGCTCCAAGCAAACCAGGATACTGCTTGTTACACTGTTAGGCCAATGGCACCAGATTTGGAAGGGGCCGGAGGGCAGCTGAGGTACTTACTGACTGTGTTTAATCATAGCTCCCAGCTGTTCCTTTATTGAAACCAAATCTCAATATTCGATAGTTACTATGTGATAGGACACACTTATGTAAAGCAACAGAAGGGATGTTCCTAGCCCCGGACAAGCCAGGCAACAGTCCATGGGCTGTTTGGCTGAGGGCAGTAGACTTGGAAGGGGCTTGGAGGGAGATACTGTGTTTAATCTTCGGCTCCATCTGTCTCTCATTTGGAGGTACAGTTTCTTTTATTGGAACCTAATCTGAGTATCTCTCCTTCCGCCTTTCTTAGATGTGCTGTACAGACCTCTATACAGTGGGTATTAAAAAGAATCACCCCCCCCCCCCCCTTTTTAGAATCACATTTTTTGCTTTGTGGCCTGAAATAAAGACACACAGTTTTTGCTTTATCCAGCTGTATTTACTAGTGTAACCTATAACATCCAAAAAAGATATAACACCAGCATGTCAGAGAAAATAAAATAAAAAACTGAATCAGAGTTGGAAAAAGGATCACCCCCCCTTATGTCAGTATTTGGTGAACCACCTTTTGTTTTAATTACAGCTATTAGTCTGTTAGGATTTGTCTCTACTAACTTTGCACATCTAGACTTTGCAATATATGCCCACTCTTCTTTGCAGAACTGCTCAAGTTCAGTTAACGGTGACTGTTTGTGGACTGCAGTCTTCAAGTCATTCCACAGATTTTTAATGGAGTTTGAGTTTGGGCTCTGACTAGGCCATGCAAGGACTTTCACCTTTTTCTTCTTCAACCACTGTGTGGTCATTTTTGCTGTGTGCTTTGGGTCATTGTCATGTTGGAAGGTAAACCTTCTTCCCATTGACAACTTTCTGGCAAAGGGCAGCAGATTTTCCTCAAGAATTTGATGGTATTTTTCCCCCTCCATTTTTCTTCTATCCTGACAAGTGCTCCAGTCCCTACTGCAGAGAAACACCCCCATAACCGGATATTACCACCCCCATGCTTTACTGTAGGAATGGTTTTATTTGGATGGTGAGCTGTATTGTATTGTAAATGCCCAAGCCCCAAGCGCAGCAGATTTCAGATATTGACAACATTCAGTGACTGAAATTATTTCTTTACCACTGCTTTTAACGACAGTGAGGACTACAAATACGTGGCCCTGTTATAAAGAAGAGGAGGTGGTATGTAGTCATAACCCAGTGTTGTGTAGTGCTAACACACTCTTTGTCCTAGGGTGACAACAATGCTCCATATGGTTGTCACCCTAGGACAGGAAGTGTATTAATGGCAGGTTTACCTGCCATCTGAAAATATAGGAAAACAAATGTGATAACAGAAAACGAATGCAGCCACCATGATGGCTCAGTGGTTGTTGTACCTGATGTAGGATCCCAGCCCTAATCACAACAGGTCTCAGATCATATTGACTACACTCACTAACTAATGTCATTTTCTCAATAATGTTTTTTTAACTACAGTAAGGACATCTAGGAAAACATGTTGCAATTTGATTGACATATTTAAGAATATATTTGTCTATGTCATATTTTGGGTGCATATGGATGTAAAATTGTGATATAGTATTGACTTTTGTAACTGTGCTTAAGTAGTATATTATGAATTGCATGCCCAATATGGTATTCTTTCTTGAACCTTATTGGCTGCTAGTTTTCTTTTTTGCATGTCCCTGTCTGAGTTCTGCTGTAGATGATATTTACAGTACAACTACATCTTTAATTAGGAAAAAAAACAAAACAAGCCAACTCTCTACATTTTCAAAATGTTCTTCTTCATTAGCCAAACCTGCGCAGTAACCACCTTAGACTTGCATGGAGCAGTACTCCTACAGTAGCAATGCGTTTTTTTTTTTTTTAATAGATGCAGTTTTCCTTTAAAGCATTACTAAACCCACAACATTAACATCAGTCTGTATATGCAGTAGCGCATGCTTGTTATACTCACTGTGGAAGGGGTTAATCCTGCGCATTGTGTAAAAAGGTTGTTTGATCCTGTCCTCTCCAATCCTCCCCTTTTACTGTCCCAAATCCATCTCCTGATTCTTTTTTGAGGGTGCATGTAATCAGCAAAGGGCCAATTAGCAGTGTCCAGAGAGAGGGTCAGGGGCCATGCAGCCTCATAAGACAGTCAGAAGAGAATGAAAACTCCTCCTACGAGCTTTAACCAGTGCTTAGCTGGACCCTGATGGAAGTCACAAGACTGCTATATACTGCTGATGAGAAAAGGTATTTAGCAGTTTATATTTACTAAAACCAGATATAGCGAATGCAGGGTCCTGAGTTTAGTAACACTTTGATCCTCATTTAGATGCTTAGACTAGGACAACTTGAAAATACGTAGAACTATTTGTTATAATAAATGCATAACTGTGTTTAATTATTTTTTTTTTTTTAACATATTCCTGAAGTTCAGCTTTAATCATATGTTAATCCTACTTCATTGTGAAGGACCTGATTACATGTTGCAACTAGAATTGAGCCCATCAGTTGAAGTAAATAAACTATGTTTACCTAAACTGATTTTAATTCCAGGAGTTTCAGTAGCGGGTGGCTGGTGATATTTAATGCCTTCTTAATGTGCCAGTAACAGAACACAGCTGGGATACTTAGGATTTTATACTTTAATCAGCTTTTAGTGCATAGTATGATACAGCTATCAAATTAATAAAAAGCACTTTTTTGTTAAATCTGTGCAGTTAAGCATACCGATTACTAATTACATAAAAATAAATTTTGCTTCTACAGTGTTGCTGACTTTACGGCATGGATTTAATGCAAGTGTGCAAAAGATTCCTCCTTTTTTCTTTCATTTACTTAACTTCTTGGTAACCATTAAGCAAAAATAATTGGGAAACAAGAAAAAAAAGTGCATCCAGTTCTTATATCCAGCTGTTATGATGGTTACTATAGCAATACTTCATAGGCGAGTACACATATATTCATTTTGTGGACTTTGATGGAATTGGTAAAACATTTACTGCTCATATCAACTGTGTATGTGCCCCCGGAGGAATGCCAACTGTCTGCTGAGTGCATATGTGCATACAATTTACACAAAATCTGACTTGCACTCCAGCCTGACTGCCAAATACACAGTGGAAATATATACATGCAAATTGTTTTACCTGCATCAATCCACCCGATGTTGTGTTGCAGCCAGTAAAGCCAGGTCCCATATAACTGTAGTGTAGTCACGTTAAAATAAGCCTGTGTATTGCTTATTCAAGACAAAGCAACTTCTCCACAGCATCATAGATCTATCATTCTTTTGATCCTACTCTGCTTCGATTAACTTCATAGAAACATAGAAAAGTGACGGCAGTCTGCCCCTTTTTATTTTTTATTTTTTTTTTTTACATTAACCTTGTTGTCTGACTATGGATTTATGTTTATCCCAAGCATGTTTGAAGCCATTTACTGTTGACTGTCTCGATGGTTGTCTCCAACACTCTGTCAGTTGTCATTTACCGAAGTTTGTACGAACCCTATTTGTATTTAGGTATCAGTCTGTTGTTCCAATTACATTTTTTTTTTTTATTTTTTATTTTTCCCCGTCTGACGGCAGTGAAAAGATACAAAGATACTTCAATTAGCTTCGTCTCATCCTAGTTTTCTTACTATCTAGATACTACGACACCTCTTCAACGAAACAGAACTTATTCGTTATGTGTCCGAATAAAATTGCACTGATGTGATGTCAATATACCCTGGACCGAAATGACCGACGTTGTGTTGTAGCCCACCTAACTACGTCCATT
>BLSH010056430.1:238430-248815 GCA_018402905.1 Glandirana rugosa | reverse complement strand
ACTTTACATTAAAAGCAACTATAGAGCAGAGATTGTGTGTTCTAAAACATTTTTACTGCTTGTTAGGATTATGTGTTGAACATCCATAACCTGGGTATATGGGCAGTTTAAGTATACTGTTGGCTTCAGCTGAATAAGTACAATGTGTTGTTATATAAAATGTATTAACATTTCACAAGACACATTTAATTAGGAAGCTAATAATGTTACCTGCCCATGCAGGAAGTGGTTGTACGGTATACTCTGTTCATACCAGTTCTGATTTATTCTGTAGGTGATGCAAGTCGTGAGAGAACAGATCATGAGAGCGCTCACAAACAAGCCAAGTTCTCTGGACCAGTTCAAAAGTAGACTTCAGAACCTCAGCTATACCGAGATCTTGAAAATCCGTCAGTCAGAGAGAATGAACCAGGAAGATTTCCAGTCCCGTCCGATTCTGTAAGTACTGATTTTCACTTCCTGTGCTCATGATGCCCATACATGAAATGATTGGTACACGGGGACATAAGAGCACAGACCTACTAAAAACATTGTCAGAAGTCATCATCTCCCCCCACTCTGCTAAAAATGTGTTTTTATTTATTTATTTTTATGTCTGTGCCCCTATTGGAGAGATTTAACATCACTTCCTGTTGGACATAAATTTAAAAAAATGACTGCAGTTAAAAAAAAAAAAAGAGGGGTTCTAAACTTTCCCTGTTCTGTCTAATAAAAAAGAACATTTTGGCAGGCGTTGGTTTTAACAAAAATGTATTGTGACAAGTTGCCAGTCTAATACAGTACTTTGTGTTGCTTTTGCATGTGGCACAGTTATTGTCTGTGTATAGATTTGACAAATGTAAATGGCACATACAGCATTGGGGCTCAAATACCATTGGGTAAATATTTGCTTGGATTTGTATACTCTGTGCGTCAGTTGCTTTCTCCCACATGCTATTGGATTAATCCCCTTCTGTTTAAAATGACCATTGTGTGCTTGTGTGATTATATAGATGAATATTCCCTTAAAGCTGAACTTCAGGCAAACAGCTAAAAATAAAAAATATATATATTGTAATGTTGGGGGTTGTTTAGCTCAAGTGTAGCACCTGTTAGTGAGTACAATCCACACCAAATAGTTCCTTTTCAGGGCTTGTTGGCCCCCTTTTAATAAATAAAGTTTAGAAAAACAAAACAGCACGGTTTCCCTCGCAGGGGGTTTTCACCATCAGCATCCAATAATGGTATATTCAGCCTCCTGGCTTACACATGCAACATAGCAAATAAAAATACCAAGCCACCTGGCTCTCTTTAGCAGTAGGACCACTGCTCCGGCTCCAACATGGAGCCCTCCTGACTCCTGTCAGCCAACTCAGGCTTGGATCTCTGGCTTTCAGTGCAGACCTACACTCTCAGGCTTCTCCAGTGCACACATGCACACCCTGGCTTCTCCTTTGCAAGCCCTGGACTCCTGGGGAGGGTGGAGCCCAGATCCATGGTCAGGTGTCTACAAATAGCCCAGCACACACCTGACCAGTGAGTGTGCTGGTGGATCGCAAAATCCGGACCCACCCGGATCAGGTCCCAAAAACAGTTTTCCTAAACAAAGAGGAAACTGAAAAAACAGTTTCCCCCCAAATATGCAAACTTCCTGGAGCCCCTCAACCCGCCTGGTTGAGAATCCTGTGTCCTTTCCCTGGTGGGGTACCACATTACCACAATATATATACATATATATACGGGGTGTGTGTATGTGTATATATATATATATATATATATATATATATATATATATATATATATATATATATGCATCTCATAAAACTGATGAATTGAATAGAATATTATCAAAAAGTTAATTTATTTCAGTAATTCAATTCAAAAAAGTGAAACTCATATATTTTATATAGATGCGTTAAACACAGTGATATATTTCAAGCATTTCATTCTTTTAATTTTGATGATTATGGCTTACAGCTAGTGAAAACCCAAAATTAATTATCTCAGAAAATTAGAATATTACATAAGACCGGATCTGAATTGCCGGGCGGACGTCCATGGGCATGCCCGCGGGTCAGGCGGACTTGATGATCCGCCTAATAGAGCGGCAGAACGGGGAACCGTCAATGTAAACACAGCGGTTCTCCGTTCTGTGAGGGGGTACATAACAGATCTACTGATCCCTGTCAGCGGGATCAGTGAGATCTGTTATTTCCCTGCCAGCCCAGCCCCCACACAGTTAGAACACATACACATACAGAGAACACCGTTAACCCCCTGATTGCCCGCTTAGTGTTAACCCCTTCCCTGCCAGTGCCATTTATACAGTAATCAGTGGCTATTTAAATGTCTGATCATTGTATAAATGTCAATGGTCCCAAAAAAGTGTAAAAAATGTCCGACATGTCCACTGCAATATCACAGTCCCGATAAAAAACGCAGATCGCCGCCATTACTAATAAAAAAAAATAATAAAAACGCCATTAATGAATTCTCATGGTTTGTAGACGCGATAACTTTTGCGCAAACCAATCAATATACGCCGAGTGCGATTTTTTTTTTTTACAAAAAATATGTAGAAGAATATATATTGGCCAAAACTGATGAATCATTTTTTATATATATATATATTTTTTTGGATATGTATTAGAGCAAAAAATATTGTTCTTTTTTCAAAATCGTCACTCTTTGTTTATAGTGCAAAAAATAAAAACCGCAGAGGTGATGAAATACCACCAAAAGAAAGCTCTATTTGTGCGAAAAAAAGGACAAGAAATTTGTTTGGGTACAACGTTGCACGACCACGCAATTGTAATTCAAAATGCGACAGCGCTGAAAGCTGAAAATTGGTCTGGGCAGGAGGGGGGTTTAAGTGCCCAGTAAGCAAGTGGTTAATACAGAAATGTTGGCTTACTGAAAAGTATGTCCATTCCCAGTAGAGCAGTGTTTCTCAACTCCAGTGCTCAACAGGTGATGTTTTCAGGCTTCCCATTATTTTGCACAAGTGATTTGAACAGTTTCGCTGCCTTAGTAATTACCACAGCTGTTTCGTCTGAGGGAAATCCTGAAAACATGACCTGTTGGGGCACCTTGAGGATTGGAGTTGAGAAACACTGCAGTATAGTATGCACTCAATACTTGATTGAGGCTCCTTTTGCATGAATTACTGCATCAATGCGGCATGGCATGGAAGCGATCAGCCTGTGTCACTGCTGAGGTGTTATGGAAGGCCGAGATGCTTTGATAGCGGCCTTCAGCTCGTCCACATTGATGGCTCTGGTGTCTTTCATCTTCCTCTTGACAATACCCCAAAGATTCTCTATGGGGTTAAGGTCAGGCGAGTTTGCTGGCCAGTCAAGCACAGTGATACAATGACCATTAAACCAGGTATTGGTACTTTTGGCAGTGTGGACAGGTGCCAAGTCCTGCTGGAAAATAAAATCGGCATCTCCATAAAACTGGTCAGCAGAGGGAAGCATAAAGTGCTTTAGAATTTTTTGGTAGAAGGCTGCCCTGACTTTGGACTTGATAAAACGCAGTGGACCAACACCAACAGGTGACATGGCTCCCCAAATCATCACTGGCTGTGGAAACTTCACACTGGACCTCATGCAACTTGGATTCTGTGCCTCTCCACTCTTCCTCCAGACTCTGGGACCTTGATTTCCAAATGAAATGCAACATTTTCTACAATCCATGATGATTTGGGGAGCCATTTCATCAGCCAAATCTGCAGCAACTTTTATTCACAGACCACTGACCACAGAAAAACCTCTTATGTAGATAAAGATGTCTACTAGGCTTCATGTACATGGCTTTACAAGGGCAAAGCTTGCATAAACACACTCCTGGGACCCACAGCTGCCGCATACAGCCTCCCATTGAGCTTAATTAGAAAATTCTGTACTCAGTAATGCACAAGGGGTTGCATTAAGCATGCCCACAGACATTTGCTCTGAAAATACACTATCTGCGTTCAACGTTGGTGCTTTATGAAACCCCCAAAACATAACATAGTTCCGTAGTTAGTCGGGTTGAAAAAAAAAACACAATTCCGTCTAGTTCAACATACAGCTGCTTCTTTTAATTCATTTCAGTGAGTGGCTGTACATGGCAGCTGCAGGTCCCAGGAGAGTGTTTACACTGCATGTGGTTCTGCATGCTGTACACCTCCTGTACATGAGCATGAAGCTTTACTCTTAAGGAGCAAGGTTTTCTCTGCTCCTCTCTTACATGACATTTCTTGCTAGATAATAAACCAGATCCACCCCTGCAGGCCTACACCATGGACATCTAGATTCTCAGTCTGCAGATTCTTAATCCACTGTTAGTGCAACCACAATCCCAGCAGCACATCTCCTCTCAGCCTCCCTCACTGATGCAGAGGCTGAAAGTCATCCGGCTGCAGCTCACAGCAAGCGGAATAAAAGTACAAATAGTGCAGACCCAAGAGTAAAGAAACCAAAATTTTAATATACTCCTGTTCAGATTAAAATTGAAGCTCACCGATTCTACCTTTGCAGTGGGAATAATGCTTCCTTAATTCCTCGCTCCAGTAGGGTCCCCCTTCAGTCTCCCCTCTAAGGTGCTTCCAGCCGTGGTCACATGCCCGGCCCCACCATGTGCAATACAAGGTTAGAAATCAAAAGTAATGGCTGCACACTGAGAAGTTCCAAATGCCGTTTATTTAAGACCACCAAAATCACATCATGGGACTCCAACAAACGATGTAGGTAGACGCGTTTCACACACGAAGACTGTGCTTATTCATTACAGAGACAAATCCAACTAATAGATCTTATATAGGACCATCCCCTGTCATCATAGGTGTTCAGGGGGGTGGTAATCAGTGACAGGAAACTGTCTTGATCAACCCTATATGGGATATATAGAAACCCAATATCCCCTAGAGCAGGGATATGCAATTAGCGGACCTCCAGCTGTTGCAAAACTACAAGTCCCATCATGCCTCTGCTTCTGGGTGTCATGCTTGTGGCTGTCAGTCTTGCTATGCCTCATGGGATTTGTAGTTCTGCAACATCTGGAGGTCCGCTAATTGCATATCCCTGCCCTAGAGAGTACATGAGTACAAAGTGACGACATATGTAATTAAATCAGGGAGAAGTGGAAAAAAAAAAAAAAAACAAGCCAATATATGTAAATAACAGTACATGGGATAAACAACAAAATAATAAAAGAAATGTGTAACAACTGGCAAACAAAGGCAAAAAGAGCTACAAGATGGAAATTTAGCTACTCCATATGTCTCCTGTGTGCGTGTGCACGCCAAACTCAGAACACCAGAAGAGTATTTGAATGGTCATGCATCTACATTAACACCCAAAAAGGAGAAATGACGGACCAGCAACATGGTAAGGGCAATAGGTTAATACTCTAGTGCAGTATGAGATGGTATAAAAACCGTATAAAGAAATGTATATATAATCACCACTAAAAGCCCCTCTCATGTATACTGTCCAAGTAGAAGGTAACAACCTTGACAATACAGGAATCAAGACCAGACACATCTATTAAACACCACCATCCTAAGTGAGTTTATAATACATAGATAAAGTAAAGTGAACAAGTGGAATAGGTGGTGTCCCCTGTATATGACGGAGAGGGGTATTCCCAGGATCATAAAAGTGGCTCACATCCCACTCAAAGTTGGACCCCTGGGGAATTCGAGTTTATAGATGGAAAATCCAGAACACCTCTCTCTGGCATAACGACTGGAAGACACCACCTCCTCTTTTTGGGGCCCTAATCTTATCTATAACCTGGACTGCATGGCTGATCTATTACCACCATAACACATGTTAAAATGTTTTGCCACATTTGTGGATACATTTTTTTCCACACTATATATATGGTCCCCAAAAGCGCCTTGTTGTCTTGCCCACATATTGAACCTGGCATATAGCACATGTAGTTAAATATATGACGTAACTTGTGTTGCAGTTAAAGAAAGAGCGAATTTCAAATTATTTTTGATATGTGGTGGAGCAGAACTTCTTGCTCCCACGAATGGGGTTACAACATGAACATTCCGCTGCCCCACACTTGTAATCCCCTTAAAATGCAACCAAGTTACTGATATAGTGGGCTGCCTATGAAAGAAGCTCAGGGACAGTGAGTGGCCCAGGGTGGGGGCTCTACGGGAAACCACATTGACCCCATTCAGCAAGATATTAGCACATGTCTCATCTGAATGTAAGATAGGCAAATGCATGTTGACTATTCTCTTGATCTCACTGAGCTCATTGCTGAAAGGGGTAGAGAGGGTTAAACAGTTTCGCTTTGGATCTCTCTGGAAATCCTTTTTCTTCAAGAGATGGTCCCTGTTTTTAAGTCTGGCTATAGATAGAGCCCTGTCCCACATCCCCCTCAGGCATTCTTGGCTCAAGAACCACCCATAGAGGGATTGGGCCACCTGTTCAAATTGTGGCCAATGGGGATGCCTTTGATGTTGTGCTTCGGATGGCCTAACGTGGCAAATAAAAGGGAATTCCACTGGTTCATTTAACTTTATCTATGTATTATAAACTCACTTAGGTGGTTTTTACCCGATGTGTCTGGTCTTGATTCCTGTATTGTCAAGGTTGTTACCTTCTCCTTGGACAGTAAACATAAGAAGGGCTTTTAGTGGTTATTATATATTCATTTCTTTATGCAGTTTTTATACTATCTCATACTGCACTAGAGTATTAACCTATTGCCCTTACCATGTTGCTGGTCCGTCAGTATATTTCTCCTGTGTGGGTGTTGATGTAGATGCATGGCCATTCCTATACTCTTATGGTTTTCTGAGTTTGGCATGCACACACACACAGGAGACATACGGAGTAACTACATTTCCATCTTGTAGCTTTCTTTGCCTTCAATATCTCTTTATGTGACAACACTGAAGAAATTACACTTTACTACACTGTAAAGTAGTGAGTATACAGCTTGTATAAGAGTATAAATTTGCTGTCCCCTCAAAATAACTTAACACATAGCCAATCATTTCTAAACCGCTGGCAAACAAAAGTGAGTACATCCCTAAGTGAAAATGTCCAAATTGGGCCCAATCAGCCATTTTCCCTCCCTGGTGTCATGTGACTCGTTAGTGTTACAAGGTCTTAGGTGTGAATGGGAAGCAGGTGTGTTAAATTTGGTGTTATCACTCTCATTCTCTCATACTGGCCACTGGAAGTTTAACATGGCACCTCATGGCAAAGAACTCTCTGGGGATCTGAAAAAAAGAATTGTTGATCTACATAAAGATGGCCTAGGAAGATTGCCAAGACCCTGAAACTGAGCTGCAGCACAGTGGCCAAGACCATACAGTGGTTTAACAGGACAGGTTCCACTCAGAGCAGGCCTCACCATGGTCGACCAAAGAAGTTGAGTGCACATGAAAGCCCGCAAACAGTTTGCTGAAGAAAAGCAGACTAAGGATGGGGATTACTGGAACCATGACATGTGGTCTGATGAGACCAAGATAAACTTATTTTGTTCAGATGGTGTCAAGCGCGTGTGGCGACAACCAGGTGAAAAGTACAAAGGCAAGTGTGTTTTGCCTATGGTCAAGCATGGTGGTGGGAGTGTCATGGTCTAGGGCTGCATTAGTGCTGCCAGCACTGGGGAGCTACAGTTCATTGTGGGAACCATGAATGCCAACATGTACTGTGACATACTGAAGCAGAGCATGATCCCCTCCCTTCGGAGACTGGGCCGCATGGCAGTATTCCAATATGATAACGACCCCAAACACACCTTCAAGATGATCACTGCTTTGCTAAAGAAGCTGAGGGTAAAGGTTATGGACTGACCAAGCATGTCTCCAGACCTAAACCCTATTGAGCATCTGTGGGGCATCCTCAAATGGAAGGTGGAGGAGTGCAAGGTCTCTAACATCCACCAGCTCCGTGATGTTGTCATGGAATAGTGGAAGAGGACTCCAGTGGCAACCCATGAAGCTCTTGTGAATTCCATGCCAAAGAGGGTTAAGGCAGTGCTGGAAAATAATGGTGGCCACAAAAAATGTTGACGCTTTGGGCCCAATTTGGACATTTTCACTTAGGGGTGTACTCGCTTTTGTTGCCAGCGTTTTAGACATTAATGGCTGTGTGTTGAGTTATTTTGAGGGGACAGAAAATTTACACTGTTATACAAGCTGTACACTCACTACTTTACATTGTAGCAAAAGTGTAATATCTTCAGTGTTGTCACATGAAAAGATATAATAAAATATATACAAAAATGTGAGGGGTCCAGCGCTGCAGTCTGTGCCCATTATGGACTAGATCCTTATCATGATGTCATCATGGTGCTTCCGTTTTCATGGTCCTCAGCAGACTTTATAGCTGAACACTCAATAAGAGGTATCTATGTCCCTTTCCACTTTGCAGTATGGAAGAGATAAGACTCAGAGCCCTGGGTGACACATGACCAAAGATTCCGGTATTTTGGGCCATTTATATTTTTTTTTTTTTTTGATCTCAACAGTTAGTTTGTAACGTCTGGCAGTCTCAGAGCTTTAATGTAGACCCTACAAAAGTAGGGTTCGTGTATTAGATAGCCCCCACCCCCAGATAAAAAATACACTAGGTTAAAAAGAGAAAAGTTAAAAATGATAATAACTTATTTTTTTTTTCAAATTGATTTTTTGCTTTCTTTCCCATAATGCTTTGCCCCACATTAAATTCAATCATCCCTTACATGTTTTTTGTAGATGTACCAAGCATCCGCCCCTGAGGAAGTGTTGTATACACGAAACTCATCGGGCATTTAGGATGTGGCTATATGCCTTATGGGATTCTTTTTCAATGACTCACCTACATTGATATCAACCATTTTTTCAATCATGTACTAATTAATCAATTTTTTTATGTGTCGTACAGTACTGTTATATATGTGTGTGTATATATATGAATTTATACAATCTATTCAATCAATTTTAATCTATTATTTTTTGATGTTGCCATTTTTAGATTTATGTACAGTTATGAACTTTTACATTTATGCCATGCCTTGAGCATGTATATCCTTGGTTGTTTACTTGACCAATGACGTTACTGTGTATTTATTTTTGTCAATAAAACATGTTCATACCATATACCTCATTGGTTAATTGCCTCATCTAAAGTCCCAACTCCCTTCACTTTTTGCAACTTATGTATAGAGTTGAGTGGACACCTGGATGTTTGGGTTCGGTACCGAACTTGACCCGCACTTTACCCCGGACCCCAAACCCCATTGAAGTCAATGGGGACCCAAACTTTTCGGCACAAAAATGGCTGTAAAAAAGTCCTGGCAAGTGCTAGAGGGCTGCAAAAGGAAGTAAAATGGGAGTAAGAGTAGGACAAGTGCCCTACAAAAAAATGGGGATAGGGAAAATAACTTAAAATCAAATAAAAAATATAAAAATGGGAAGGGGGGGTGATGGGGAGCCTAGAGGTTGACTAGGCCGTGACCGTGGCAGTGGAAGTGGCGGTGGTGGAGGAGGAGGAGGAGGTAGCCAACACTTTTTGTTGTTTGCTTTTTTTTTCTAATTGGGGTAGCCCCCAAAATATTGAGGCATATTCAAAAAAACAAGTATACCAATGGCTGTGTGAGGCCGGTCTAAATGTCTATTCTGCACAAGGTACAGACAAGTCTTGTGGGATCCATGCCTGGTTCATTTTAATAAACGTTAGCTTGTCCACGTTGGCTGTGGAAAGGCGGCTGCGCTTGTCTGTGATAACGCCTCCTGCCGTGCTAAACACACGTTCAGACAATACACTGGCTGCAGGGCAGGCCAGCACCTCCAAGGTATAAAGGGCAAGCTCAGGCCATGTGCCAAATTTGGAGACCCAGAAGTTGAATGGGGCAGACCCATCAATCAGTACGTGTAGGCGTATGCACACATACTGTTCCATCATGTTTCTTAAATGCTGCCTCCTGCTAAGACCTTCCCTATCAGCTGGTAGTGCTGTTTGTTGTGGCAGGCTGCTGACAAAGCTTTGCCACATTTCGGCCATGCTAACCCTGCCCTCTGAGGTGCCGGCGGTGCCACAGCTGCACTGGCAGCCTCTTCCTCCTCCTCCTCTGCTTTCGCCTTGTGCTTCCACTAAGCCCCGGTGTCATTTGGGAGTGCCCTCAGCAGCGCGTCTACCAGTGTGCGCTTGTAGTCGCGCATCGGGACGACCTAGGGGCAATGTTCCTGTTGCACGGCAGGAATTAAGGGAGTGACCTCGCACTCTCCTTCTACGCGCTGATGTTCGCGTGTGACCATCTGCGCGACGACTCCCGTGAGGGTTTACTGTGGCCCCGAATCACCTTCGTGTTCCGCTTTCGTCTCCTCCTCCTCCTTCTCCGACGGTCACGTCGACACCGTGGCGGCCGTGGAGTCTCCCGTCCCAATCGTACCGGCTTTACTC
>BLSH010056430.1:199356-238420 GCA_018402905.1 Glandirana rugosa | reverse complement strand
GTGCTGCCAGCACTGGGGAGCTACAGTTCATTGTGGGAACCATGAATGCCAACATGTACTGTGACATACTGAAGCAGAGCATGATCCCCTCCCTTCGGAGACTGGGCCGCATGGCAGTATTCCAATATGATAACGACCCCAAACACACCTTCAAGATGATCACTGCTTTGCTAAAGAAGCTGAGGGTAAAGGTTATGGACTGACCAAGCATGTCTCCAGACCTAAACCCTATTGAGCATCTGTGGGGCATCCTCAAATGGAAGGTGGAGGAGTGCAAGGTCTCTAACATCCACCAGCTCCGTGATGTTGTCATGGAATAGTGGAAGAGGACTCCAGTGGCAACCCATGAAGCTCTTGTGAATTCCATGCCAAAGAGGGTTAAGGCAGTGCTGGAAAATAATGGTGGCCACAAAAAATGTTGACGCTTTGGGCCCAATTTGGACATTTTCACTTAGGGGTGTACTCGCTTTTGTTGCCAGCGTTTTAGACATTAATGGCTGTGTGTTGAGTTATTTTGAGGGGACAGAAAATTTACACTGTTATACAAGCTGTACACTCACTACTTTACATTGTAGCAAAGCGTCATTTCTTCAGTATTGTCGTATGAAAAGATATAATATATTTACAAAGAAGTGATGGGTGTACTCACTTTTGTGAGATACTGTATATACATTTCTTTTATTATTTTGTTGTTTATCCCATGTCCTATGTTTACATATATTGTCTCGTTTTTGTTTCTTATTTATTATTATTATTTTTTCACTTCTACCTGTTTTAATTACATATGTCATCAGTTTGTATTCATGTTTAGGATATGCACCCTCTAGGGGATATTGGGTTTATATATATCCCGTATAGGGTTGATCAAGATAGTTGGAAGTCCAAAAACCAAGCTAAACCACTCCAGGTGAAAGCAATAATTACTTCACTTCTTGGGTGCAAGTCCAGTCAGTGGACTGTGCAGGAACCCAGGCTAGCAAGAAGGCTTGACAGCACTCCTAAATATGAAGTATAAATTTAGCTTTATTGAAGATAAGATTCCATGTGTAATTCCATCCAATAAATGTCCAAGGACATAACAGAACAAAAAATACAGAGAGGCAAGATTAACGCGTTTCACAAATTCCCATTCGTTTAATGATAATCTGGCAAAGACCAGTAATGATGACACTTATAAAGCATATATGCAGCTGAAACATAGCCGGAATTTGATTGTGCCAGTTAACCCTTTAGTATGGGACATACTGCTGTGTATACAAAAATACAAACCACCAAATTCTACAACGCTTGTATAAAATCAATACACATAGTTAAATTGTAGAAAGAAAAAGAAGGGGAAAAAACAAAAAACTTTCTCTTCATGCAGAAAAAAAACAATAGGCCATATCTGCACAAAGAAGAAAGAATGGAAAAAACAATTGGGACCTAATGCCACTAGTGAGTGTTATATGAACCAATTTAAACATACAATAAATGTAGGAAAGACTAGATCAAAGGATGATCACATAAAAATTCACTGAAACGAAAGATCAATGTGACAAAATCCAATCAAAATAGTTAGTGATCCAAAGAACACATAAACAAGTACGATTTGATCAATATAAACCATTGGATGTCCTATCCTAACCAATTAGTGGCAAAATATAAAAAAATTCATAAGGAACAGCCGCACCTAATTAAGACTGGAATGTGCCCATGTATCCATGGTCCCGGGCATGCATCAACTAGTGCCTGCAAACCTGGAACTACAAAACCATCCCAGCAGAATCCTTATATAAAAAATGTTTGAATATATGTCACTTCTCATGACAAGAAAAATCCAGTGATATCAGAGGACAACCCAGATGACAAAATAGAGAGAAGAAAAAAACAGCCAATTTTCATAATAATGAGTTACATCCCACTCAAAATTGAGACCCTTCAGCTTGATCAAGATAGTTGCCTGCCAATGATTACCACCCCCCTGAACATCTGGGATGACAGGGGATGGTCCTATATAAGATCTATCATTTGAATTTGTCTCTGTAATGAATAAGCACAGTCTTTGTGTGTGAAACGCGTCTACCTAAATCATTTGTTGGTGTCTCATGATGTGATTTCGGTGGTCTTAAATAAACGGCATTTGGAACGTCTCGATGTACAGCCATTACTTTTTATTTCCGAAATAGTCATGAAGGCAGGCCGTGGCTGGCACTCGATAGAGGATTCCATTGGGCTCATTGATTTCACCTGGAGCAGCGAGTTCCTTCTACTTTGTTGCAATACAAGGTTAATAGCCCTGAATTGTATGTGATGATGTTGAGGGAACACTCACAGACCAGAGCTTTTGAGAGAATGTCAGAGACAGCTATAGCGGGGGATAGGGTAAGTAATCTTGCCTGTTCTTCTTCTGAGACGCAAGAAGCTGCAAGATAGGGATCTTCTAATTCCTGGAGTTGAACTTTTAAAGCATCACAGCTATATCCTGGTCCAGGTTTCACCAGAAAAGGCTTTTCAGTTTAAATCTTATAATATCCTAAATGTAAATGTATAAAAACTTTTTGTTTTTTTACTCTTGAGTCTCTGCTATCTGTACTTTGATTCTGCTTGCACTGAGTTCCATCTGGAGGGCTTTCAGTAAATCTACCAGAGAGGGAGCCTGGGATGTGCTGATGGGATTGTGGCTGCACTGACATTGTGCAGATGCACTGATCTTGGATTCCACATTGTAGGCCTGCAGGGAGAGAGCGGTGTATTCAATTTTTTAACCAGCTGGAAATATAATTTAAGAGCGGAGCAAAGAACACCTTATTCCTTAGGATTAGAAGACAATATCTTTACCTGTATAGAAGGATTCTTTGCTGTAGGGAAAATCTATGTGGCTGCAGACTTTACTTTATATTGCTCTCAGTTGCTAGAACTAGATTTTATTACTTAGCAGGAATCAAGCCATAGGACACAGTGTGAAACATTTCTCCATAGCAATGTAACAAATGAGAAGAATAAATCTATAAACATTACAATATGAAAAATAAGACAAGCTGCACAAAGTTGGATGCCCTGATATTAAGTATTTGACAGAAGCACAATTGCCTCCTTATATTATTGTATTGATTAGGGTTTACTTCATTTTTCTGTAAGGGGGAGAGGGAGATGTGACGGGGAAGGGTGGGGTGAACAAGAAATGTGAATAGGTGGTGAAGAAAGTCTGGGTGTATTGAAGGAAGGATAAGGGGCCTGGGCATGTTTCCAGTTAATCCACATCTCTGGGCAATAGGACCGGATGATCACTGTAATGGGAATCCTATAAATCAATTAAAATTTGAAAGGTAAATTACTGGCACAAAAAGCTAGATATACATCTCTGTAAACATGTAAAGTAAGACCTAGGCTATAAATAGCAATCATTGAAAGAAAATACAAATTTGGGCGATTTGCAAGGCAGCAACAAATAACTAGGGAAATGACAAGCAGGGGAAGGAACAAAATTCAAATAGGGAGGCACAGGGAACAGAAAACATTACAGGAAGCTTCTAGCTAAGTAGCAGGCAGGATAAATAGCCTTACAGCAGCTGGACACAAGCACAGCAGGGCAGTAAGGAGATCCAGCTGGTAGCCAGCAGACCACATGCCATTTCCAAAACAGAGTGACATCAGCAGATGAATGAGGGTAAGGATGTACTTCTTACAATAGGGGCATTAGATTGCAAGCTGCCCATGAGCAAAGACTCTACAGGGCAATTCATGGTACCCATGTACTGTGTCCAAGATTATCAATGCATACAAATAAAAAGGGCAGTTACTGATATATTATTAATTATGTCCTTTATCAATAATATATCAAGTCCAGGACAGTCAGGAACTATGTTTTAAGGCTTGGCAGCCCACTTTTATTAAAAATGCAGATGTTTATACTATCAGTTAAAACAGAACAATAAATGACATTAGCCTCCTGGCTCTTTCTTGCAGCACCGCAGCTCAGGCCTCAGCCTCGGCCTCTGGGTTGGTCCTTTGGACTGGTCTACAGTACCTACTGTGCTCATATGCAATCTGTGTACTTCTCTAATTCATCCTCTGCATATATCTCACAGACCCCTGCTGCATTGCTCCTATGCCCTAACCTGGGCAGGGGACTTTCTGTCTACTGGGTGGAGCCCACCTGTCTCCTTAACGGAGCCCTGAGCTATGGCTAGTAAATCCTCGACTCCAGGTTGGAGACTTCAACTGTCACAATATTCTTTGAAGCCTCCGAACTCCAGACCCCAATCTGGAAATACAAACCCCAGATAAAGCTGGAAGACCAACTCTCTTCACTTAATACAGACACTCTGGAACCCCTCACTCTGCCTCACAGTGGCAGGGCATCGCACTGTGTGTGTATATTTGTGTGTGTGTATATATATATATATATATATATATATATATATATATATATACAGTATCTCACAAAAGTGAGTACACCCCTCACATTTTTGTAAATATTTTAAGATAAGATACTTTATTTGTCATTGTATCCAGGCACAATGAAATTTCTCTTGTAAAACACTCACTTTATACACACATTTATAACATATCATAACTTACTACCCCCCCCCCCCCCTCTGCCCCCCGAGCAGCAACCACAGGCAGATATTCGATCGCCATCACCACTATCCGTCTATTTTAAAAGAACCTCACTCTACTCCCTAATGGTATTTGGATAAAAACTTTTCTCAAAACGGTTTGTCCTCACCCTAATATTCCTGTACCGTCTGCCTGATGGCAGCAGTTCAAAAAGATGATTACCGGGATGGGACAAATCCTTTACTATTCCTTCTGATCTGCAATTGCAACGAGACTGGCGAATTTGGTCCATTGTAACAAACTCACAGCCTACAGCTCTTTGTATGTAAATCATAAATTTATGATTCTCTGTAGAGCAGCCTTTTCGGCTGCCGTACAGTTAGGATACCAGGCCAACATACAATACGTCAGCACACTTTCAATAGATGACCGGTAAAAAGACCCTAAGATCTTCTCATCCAGGCCATGTTTCCTAAGAAGGCACAGAAAATATAAGCGTTGCTGACACTTTGTAACAACTGCTCTCACATTCGCTGACCCAGTTAGATTTTCCGTAATGTGAACGCCTAAGAACTTAAAAACAGGAACTCGCTCAACTAATTCCCCCTTTATAAAGTGTACAGCTTGTATAACAGTGTAAATTTGCTGTCCCCTCAAAATAACTCAGCACACAGCCATTAATGTCTCAACCGCTGGCAACAAAAGTGAGTACACCCCTAAGTGAAAATGTCAAAATTGGGTCCAAAGTGTCAATATTTTGTGTGGCCACCATTATTTTTTAGCACTGCCTTAACCATCTTGGGCATGGAGTTCACCAGAGCTTCACAGGTTGCCACTGGAGTCCTCTTCCACTCCTCCATGATGACATCATGGAGCTGGTGGATGTTAGAGACCTTGCACTCCTCCACCTTTCATTTGAGGATGCCCCACAGATGCTCTATAGGGTTTAGATCTGGAGACATGCTTGGCCAGTCCATCACCTTTATCCTCAGCTTCTTTAGCATGGCAGTGGTCATCTTGGAGGTGTGTTTGGGGTCGTTATCATGTTGGAATACTGCCCTGCGGCCCAGTCTCCGAAGGGAGGGGATCATGCTCTGCTTCAGTATGTCACAGTACATGTTGGCATTCATGGTTCCCTCAATGAACAGTAGCTCCCCAATGCTGGCAGCACTCATGCAGCCACAGACCATGACACTCTCACCACCATGCTTGACTGTAGGCAAGACACACTTGTCTTTGTACTCCTCACCTGGTTGCTGCCACACATGCTTGACACCATCTGAACCAAATAAGTTTATCTTGGTCTCACCAGACCACAGGACTTGGCTCTTGTAATCCATGTCCTTAGACTGCTTGTCTTCAGAAAACTATTTGCGGGCTTTCTTGTGTATCATCTTTAGAAGAGGCTTCCTTCTGGGATGACAGCCATGCAGACCAATTTTATGCAGTGTGCGGCGTATGGTCTGAGCACTGACAGGCTGACCCCCTCCCCTTCAAACTCTGCAGCAATGCTGGCAGCACTCATACGTCTATTTCCCAAAGACAACCTCTGGATATGACGCTGAGCACGTGCTCTCAACTTTTTTGGTCGACCATGGCAAAGCCTGTTCTGAGTGGAACCTGTCCTGTTAAGCCGCTGTATGGTCTTTTTTCACCATGCTGCAGCTCGGTTTCAGGGTTTGCCAATCATCTTATAGCCTAGGCCATCTTTATATAGAGCAGCAATTATTTTTTTCAGATCCTCAGAGAGTTGTTTGCCATGAGGTGCCATGTTGAAGTTCCAGTGACCATTATGAGAGAGTGAGAGCGATAACACAAAAATTAACACACCTGCTTCCTATTCACACCTGAGACCTTGTAACACTAACGAGTCACATGGCACTTGGCAGTTTGGACATTTTCACTTAGGGGTGTACTCACTTTTGTTGCCAGTGTTTTAGACATTGATGGCTGTGTGTTGAGTTATTTTGAAGGGACAGCAAATTTACACTTATACAAGCTGTACACTCACTACTTTACATTGTAGCAAAGTGTAATTTCTTCAGTGTTGTCACATGAAAATATATATTAAAATATTTACAAAAATTTGAGGGGTGTACTCACTTTTGTGAGATACTGTATGTGTGTATATATATATATATATATATATATATATATATATATATATAATTATATATACAGTGGGGCAAAAAAGTATTTAGTCAGCCACCAATTGTGTAAGTTCTCCCACTTAAAAAGATGAGAGAGGGTTGTAATTTTCATCATAGGTACACTTCAACTATGAGAGACAGAATGAGAAAAAAAAATCCAGAAAATCACATTGTCTGATTTTTAAAGAATTTATTTGCAAGTTATGGTGGAAAATAAGTATTTGGTCACCTACAAAAAAGCAAGATTTCTGGCTCTCACAGACCTGTAGCTTCTTCAAGAGGCTCCTCTGTCCTCAACTCGTTGCCTGTATTAATGGCACCTGTTTGAACTCGTTATCAGTATAAAAGACACCTGTCCACAACCTCAAACAGTCAGACTCCAAACTCCACTATGGCCAAGACCAAAGAGCTGTCAAAGGACACCAGAAACAAAATTGTAGACCTGCACCAGGCTGGGAAGACTGAATCTGCAATAGGTAAGCAGCTTGGTGTGAAGAAATCAACTGTGGGAGCAACTATTAGAAAATGGAAGACATACAAGGCCACTGATAATCTCCCTCGATCTGGGGCTCCATGCAAGATCTCACCCCGTGGGGTCAAAATGATCACAAGAATGGTGAGCGAAAATCCCAAAACCACACGGGGGACCTAGTGAATGACCTGCAGAGAGCTGGGACCAAAGTAACAAAGGCTACCATCCGTAACACACTACGCTGCCAGGGACTCAAATCCTGCAGTGCCAGACGTGTCCCCCTGCTTAAGCCAGTGCATGTCCGGGCCCGTCTGAAGTCTGCTAGAGAGCATTTGGATGATCCAGAAGAGGATTGGGAGAATGTCATATGGTCAGATGAAATCAAAATAGAACTTTTTGGTAAAAACTCAACTTGTCATGTTTGGAGGAGAAAGAATGCTGAGTTGCATCCAAAGAACACCATACCTACTTTGAAGCATGGGGGTGGAAACATCATGCTTTGGGGGTGTCTTTCTGCAAAGGGACCAGGACGACTGATCCGTGTAAAGGAAAGAATGAATGGGGCGAATGTATCGTGAGATTTTGAGTAAAAACCTCCTTCCATCAGCAAGGGCATTGAAGATGAAACGTGGCTGGGTCTTTCAGCATGACAATGGTCCCAAACACACTGCCCGAGAAATGAAGGAGTGGCTTTTCAAGGTCCTGGAGTGGCCTAGCCAGTCTCCAAATCTCAACCCCATAGAAAATCTTTGGAGGGAGTTAAAAATCTGTGTTGCCCAGCGACAGCCCCAAAACATAGAGCTCTAGAGGAGATCTGCATGGAGGAATGGGCCAAACTACCAGCAACAGTGTGTAAAAACCTTGTGGAGACTTACAAAAAACATTTGACATCTGTGTTTGCCAAGAAAGGGTATATAACAAAGTATTGAGATGAACTTTTGTTATTGACCAAATACTTATTTTTCACCATAATTTGCAAATAAATTCTTTAAAAATCAGACAATGTGATTTTCTGGATTTTTTTTTCTCATTCTGTCTCTCATAGTTGAAGTGTACCTATGATGAAAATTACAGGCCTCTCTCATCTTTTTAATTGGGAGAACTTGCACAATTGGTGGCTGACTAAATACTTTTTTGCCCCACTGTATATTTAGGCAGGTTTGAAAAAATGCTGCAAATTAAGAATACTTTCAGAAATCTAAGCTATAGTAGTTCATTTACGTCAATATTTGATGTGACCACCCTTTGCCTCCAAAACAGCACCAATTCTTTGTACGCAACTCTCTGCTGGTAGGTTGTTCCATACATCTTGCAGAACTAATCCCAGATCTTCTGGGGATGTAGGCTGCTTCAAATCCTACTGTCTCTTCATGTAATCCCAGACAGACTTGATGATGTTGAGATTAGAGTTCTATGGGGGCCAAACCATCACTTCTAGAACTCCTTGCTCCTCTTTACAGTGAAGATAGTTCTTAATGACATTGGCTGTATGTTTGGGGTCGTTGTCCTACTGCAGAATAAATTTGGGGCCAATCACACACTGCCCTGTTAGTATGGCATGATGGTTAAGTATCTGCCTGTATTAACCAGCATTGAGGACACCAATAATCCTGACCAAATCTCTAACATTTGCAGAAATGCAGCTCCAAACTTGCAAGGAACCTCTACTTTGCTTCACTGTTGCCTGCGGACACTCAATATTGTACTGCTCTCCAGCCCTTCAGTGAACAAACTGCCTCCTGCTACAGCCAAATATTTCAAATGTTGACTCATCAGTCCAGAGCACCTACTGCCATATTTCTTCACCCCAGTTCCTGTGTTTTTGTGCATAGTTGAGAGACTTAGCCTTGTTTCCATGTCGGAGGTATGGCTTTTTGACTGCAATGCTTCCATGAGAACCACTTCTGCCCAGACTTCTGTGGACAATAGATGGGTGTACCTGGGTCCCACTGGTTTCCACCAGTTCTGTGTTGATGGCACTGCTGGACATCTTCCATGTATCTTTCATCTGCTGCAAAGAGTTCTTTGGCTGACCACTGTGTCTTTGGTACTCAACTTTGCCAAGTCTTTGTGTTTCTTCAAAAAATAAAATAAAACGCACATCTTGAAACCCCAGTCTGCTGAAATCTTTGCCTTGAGAGACCTTGCTGATGCAGTATATCTACCTTGTGTCTTGTTGCTGCCCTCCCGCCTAACACCTTTGCACAGTACTGTATATAATTCCACTAAAATGGGGAATTCTTAGTTTGCATATATTGCAAACTTCATTAACCACTTCAATACTGGGCACTTAAACCCCCTTCCTTCCCGGACCAATTTTCAGCTTTCAGCGCTGTTGCAGTTTGAATGACAATTGCGCGGTCATGCAACACTGTACCCATATGAAATTTTTATCATGTTTTCACACAAATATAGCTTTTTTTGGTGGTATTTAATCACCTCTGGGTTTTTTATTTTTTGCGCTACAAATTAAAAAATACCGAAAATTTTCAAAAACAATGCATTTTTCTTCGTTTCTGTTATAAAATTTTGCAAATAAGTAATTTCTCTTCATACATTTTGACCAAAAATGATACTGCTACATTTCTTTGGTAAAAAATAACCCAAATCGGGGTTTATTTGGTGTTGGCGGTGATGGCGGACAGACAGATGTTTTGTGCACTGTGACAGATGTGATGGGGACAGACAGATGTTTTGGGGACTGTGACAGATGTGATGGGGGACATACAGATGTTTTGGGGACTGTTTTATGGGGACACTGATGTGTATGGGGACAGGGGTATCAGTGGTGCTTGGTGCACTGTGTGGGGGGCGATCTGTGAGAGCTCTCTGTATAAAACATTTTCATACAGAGAGCTACAGCTTTTTCCCTCCCCCCGCACTGAGCTCTCACTGAGCTCGGTGGGGGGAGAACTGACACAGAGACACGTGTCTCTGTTTACATTGTGACGGCTGTGATTGGACACAGCCGTCACATGATCGGGAGGGCCAATCACGGCGCCCATATCCTGTTCTGTGCTCGGCTGGATCCTGTGATCATAATGATCACAGGATTGAGCCGCAGCCTGCCGCGTGGCCGGGCTGCGAGCACCCGTTCTGAAGGACGTACATGAACATCCACTCAGAACGGTGAGGCTCCCCCCCGGCCAATGTATATATACGGTGGTTAAAGTGACCCCTTTCCAGCCAGTCCCTAATATATGTAACATATCGCCAGACTATTATTTGCTAAAATAGCATACTCTTAAAAGCATGGACATATGGGGGTTTATTTACTAAAGCTAGAGAGGGCAAACTTAGTCACAACTCTGCAGAGAAACTAATCCGCTTCTAGCCTCAGTTTGTTTAATTAAGCTTTAGCAATAAAACCTGGAAGCTGATTGGTTTCTCTGCAGAATTGTGACTGATTTTGCACTCTCTTGCTTTAGTAAATAAGCCCCATGGTGACAATATGGGCAAAGCGATGTGTCTGGAGATGAAACAGGCCAAAATTCAATGATGCACATCCCCAATGGGAAAAGACAAAAAGGTTTAGGAGGGTGGACAGCACATAAAAACAGTTACAGTATCTGATATGTGCATGCAACCAGGTCTGTCCCCAAAGAAACCACTGAAAGTATTTAAATATAATACAAGGGTGTTATATACTGTAAGTAGCAGTACCCCCATAGGGGCTGCTGTATGTAGTGGTTCACCTGTCACCCTGCCAATCCTTTCCCTCTTTTCCACACATCCAGAGTCAGGAGTACAGGCCGGTACTTGTGTTTTTGTTGTTTTATTAGGGGATTTAACGTGGATGGGGTATGGGAAATTTTGGGATGCCCAGCGAATCTGAGAGGGGCTACATATATACACTCCTGTATATACTCTTCTCCTTTCCTCCAGCACAATCTTGCTCAAAGTCAGCTCCATTTCCTCTCACCTGCACAACGCTTCTGCTAGCACATGGTGAGGCCTGCCCTGGACTCTGGCTAGGCCTCAGTGGACAGCCCATTACAAGCAGGGACTGCAGGCCCCTGTTGTGTAGCAAAAATGGTGAAAGGGTGCTATCTAACCTCGGTGGACTACTGCTCCCAGTCAGTCACTCTTCAGGCCCTGCCAGCCCTCCTGGCTGCAGTGACCCAACCCTACTGCCCACAGTGCCCAGTGACACCACCATTTCTGCTGGCTCCGCACCATTCTCAGGCTGTCTCTCCTTCCTGTCTGCTCCAGCATGCCTTTTCAACATCCCTGGGTGTGTTTCACTCACCAACACCTAGCGGATCCCTCCTGGAGACTTGCCCGGCAGCACTACTCTGTTGCTCTCTCCTTCTCCCTGGTCAGGACTGCCCATTGGATGTGCTGAGGTGTTCCTTCCACTCCTGAGCCTCCGGACCCAAGGTAACCCCCCCCCAGACTTGGGGCTCCCCAAAAAGTCCCTGCAACTAGTGCTCCATCTCCTAGTTCTTCCACCCGAACTCTCCTCCCCGGCTGGGCTGACCCTGGGTATTTAAGGAGGCCTGCCCCCTGCCAATCCAGATTGGGGATTGAACAGAGCTCCCCAAACACCCCACCCTCATCCCCACCCTTTCCTCTTGAACCCTCTAGAAGCAAAGGGGAGGTAACCAAGAGGTATCACCACTTGTGTGTCACCAGCCACTCCTTGAGCCACTCCCAGCCCAGAACCAAAACACACAGGCCTGATTAATTTTACCTACACTGCCAGAAAACCCTACTCCAGCACCTCACTACCTAGAGGGTGTTACATGTAGATCCTGAGAGAGAGAGAGAGAGAGAGAGAGAGAGAGAGAGAGAGAGAATTGATTGAAATGTGCGGCCATCTGTGTGGAAAGTGTGCCATGTCAAAGTTCTTTAAAAAACAAAAATCCTTTGCACAGTTTATAATCTGCCTAGAAGTGAAAGCAGCTGCAGTTATGGTTTTTGGTGCTTTCTGCTCTATTTCATGTTACTTGCTCGCTCACCTTTTCAAGGATCCACAGGTGTTGTAGCACACACATGACGCCATATCCATCATAATTTTTAATCAGTAACGCTACACTGCTGCTGAACAGCTTTCTTTCTTTATTCCCAATAGGTTATATCAGAACAACTTTAATTTTAAAATAATTATAATACAGAAGTTGCTGTCAACATTTCTTGCACAAAGAGCAGAATCTGGCTTTCGAACTTGCCTCACAGGTTACATTGGGAATGCTGTGCTCTTAGTGTAATGTGTTGGATTTTCTATTTGGCTGCCTGTTCCTGCTCTTTGTATCAGGAGTGGCACACTTTTTGCCAGTGTAATAAGAGGGATCAGGTTGTCAATTTTTAATTTTTGTCAGTGTATCAGAGGCTGCTGTCAGTGCTTTCGATACAGACTGAAGCTAGCTGTCAAAGTGACAGCTGAGCCCTGCAAGTTACACCAGGAAAGCAGCTGTTCTGTCTAATCTGCTTTGCTGGGCTGTCCATTTGAGAGCTAGGTCCTGCTCTATATATCAGTAACTTTGACATCAGCTCCTGATATATAAAGCAGAAGTGGTCGTGAAATTGTCAGCAAAGCCTCGTACATTACACAGGGAAAGCCACTGTTTGCAATTTTGTAATGGAAGTGCTGACAGTGGCTCCTTACACATAAATCAGGACCAAACAGCCCAGCTCTGCATGTGAGTGGAGGCAAAAATCAGAAACACCTTGAGTTGAAACAGGAAATAGCCTTGCAAGATCAGCTTTAAAAGAGAAGTGTGGGGATCAAAGAAGATGGCTGCAGCATGGATCCAAGCTTCAGCTGTCCCCCTCTGGCTTTACAGCAAGGATTGAGCGATTAAAGATCGCTGATTGCTCAGGTGGTGGCTGGCTCAGGCTCTCAGCCGTGTGCTGAGAGGCTGAGCCAGCTGCCCGTCAGGCATCTGGGTGGATCCCGACATTATTGTTCCCTGCAGAACCTGGACTATCTATGTGACGTTAGCCGACAGCAGGCTTTAGCGTGATGCACAGGAGAAGTAATTCCAAAAGAACTTTGGCCATACTCTTCTTTAAAAAATATATGTGTGTATATATATATATATATATATATACAATTTGGGATAAGGAGCTGTATCTGATGTTACCAGGAGGATATGTATCATCCTAAAATCTTTTATCCATTTTTTCAAAAACAAATATGTCAACTATATTTAATTCAACAAAGCAATGACTTCAGTCTGAAAATAATAACGTATTTTATATTTAGAATGACAAGTCACTTACTTTGTCAGTGAATCTGATTACCCTGACTTGAATTGGATATTTACAGTAGCAGCTGCCCAATCTTATTTCTTTTTGTAAGCCATCTGGAATGTTATTCCAAGGTAGGCTGCTTCAGGCAAGCATGGGAGTATAATGATAAGAGAGTCAGGAAGATTCAAAATGAAAAAAAAAATGGTATGTTGTGTCTTGGTTATGTATGGTGAAGTTGGATAACAGGAAAACTCAGATTTGATTGGCAGGTAATAAGGGATTCAATTACTTAAGAGACACACTCGCAGAACTACTACTGGCAGTAGGCAGTAGCATTTTTCTGTTGAAATGTGATGATGCAAGTCTCCTGTGTTTGGAAAAAATCACATTTAGCTCTGTTATTCTTCTTAACATTTTAATATCTAAATGTTTTTTATGGAAGTTCATATGTGTTTTCCAATTAGTACTTTTTCTTAGTGGCTTTTTGTTTCAGACATTGTGTAAGTTTTAGAACGTTTGTCAAGTTTTCGTAGCTATCTGTGTCTCTGTTGTGGAGATTTTTCATAATGCCTTCTTCCCCTGAAGCCCCGTACACACGGTTCGACAATCGTATACAACAGGTCGTACTAACGACCGTTGTATGCGATATCGATCGTTCGTATGCGCGATTTGAACAGTCGAACATACGACGGCCGTACAAGGGAGTTGTATGAGCAAACTAGAAAACTTGGTCGTACCAACAAGCGCTCATACGACCGTTGTATCGTGTGTACAGAGCAGTTGGTACAACAAAGTTGTATTGTGCAAAACACGCATGCCCAAAGTCAGGAATGGCTGGATGCTAATTACAATCACCTGAACGTTCTTTCCCCGGACGTACGATCGTGTAGTGCAGTCAGTATGCTGCATACAACAGCCAACATACGATTTGACGCGATCGTACGTGCGATCGTCGAACCGTGTGTACGGGGCATTACACCCAGGCAAACAATTAGGGGAACATTTGTCAGCTGATTAGTTCACTTTAATGGATGATAAAGGTCCAGAAAGTGGAATGCAAGAGAAAATACGATTGGTAGCTTATCATCAGGGGATCAGTAGTTTTCTGGACATTTCTCTAACTTGCCACATTTGAAGGTTCCTCCATAAACTGACAGCTAACATACTCAAGGTACACCCGCAGGCATAAGACTAGCATCCATCTAATTCTCTTATACATGTGTTTGAAAGCTTTTTTGCAAACTCCAAGCAGGCTTTCATGTGTTTTGTACACATGAAGAGGCTTCTATCTAGCCACTTTGCCATAAAGCTCATCGGTGGAGGGCTGCAGTGATGGTTTTCCTGGAACTTTGGCCCATCTCCACACGGGATCTCTGGAGCTAAGCCAGAGTGACCATTGGGTTCTTTTTTCACCTCTTTTACTAAGTCCCTTCTCCCACTATTGCTCAGTTTGGCTGGTGGCCAGCTCTTGGAAGAGTCCTGGTTGTGCCAAACTTCTTCCATTTGAGAATTATGGAAGCCACTGTGCTCTTAGGAACCCTCAGTGCATCAGAATTTTTTTTGTGTATATGTAACATTTTTTTCCCTGTGTTGCGTTTTTTTCTGTGAATAGTGTTTTATACATGTAAACCTCACCTTTTGCCCTTTTTTACAGGGAACTCAAAGAGAAGATCCAACCAGAAATATTAGAACTGATAAAGCAACAAAGACTTAATCGACTCGTGGAAGGAACTTGTTTTAGAAAATTGAACAGTCGAAGGAGACAAGGTTTGTTGTTGTTTTTTTAATTTAACACAACATGTTTTATATTTTCAAAGAGTATAGTAATACTATTTATAGCCCCTCTGCATAATTTCCTAAATTGAAAAATACAACAGAGCAAATTGTGTACTTTATTATTTCCACACAAATGTGTTCTTATATTTTTATGAAGTATAAGGTTACACAGTATAATACTGTTCTTCTTCTGTAATCTAAGTACTGAAAGTTTGATTTCTATAAGGCCCCTTTCACACTGGGCTGTCCGTTTTGATGGACTCCACATGCTCACTGTGCAGAGACGGACCTGTCAGAGCCCCGCTGTCCTGTATGAGAGATTGGATGAAAACGGATCCGTC
Organism: Glandirana rugosa; assembly: GCA_018402905.1. Lineage (NCBI taxonomy): Eukaryota > Metazoa > Chordata > Amphibia > Anura > Ranidae > Glandirana > Glandirana rugosa. Next base: position 222,944 of record BLSH010056430.1, on the reverse strand, counting down.
TGTCTGTTTTCATCCGATCCCATACAATCCGATCCACCAGACGGATGGAAAATAGGGTTTCCAGCCATCTGGATTTAGTGGACTGGATCGGATCGGATAGCGGCGGATGTTAGAGGATATGTCACCGCTGACATCCGTCACTCCATAGAGGGGAATGGAGCGCCCGATCAGTTCCGCCTGAAAAACGGACAGGCGGACCTAATCGGTCCGCATGTGTGAAAGGGACCTAACTGATCAAGTTGTGGTGTGATAACCTAACTTACAGTCTCATTAGCTTGACAGACAATGACTCGATCCAAATGACATCTTCCAGATTGTAAAAAGCTTTAATTCAAAAATGTGTGCAGTTCATAACAGATGAACATCAGATAGGTCAAAAAAGTAATAGTATGTCTAGTTCCAGCAGAATACAGTACATGTGATGAATGGTGACAAACGCATGAAGAAGATGATTGGGACTAACTACATAGTGCTTCTCGTAGCTACAGAGTGAGGTAGGGCAAAATTTTTAAAGGCAAACAAACAAACCATGCATGTGTAACATAATAAATACCATATTTCTGCACAATGTAATGATGCAATGCTGCTCTCTGCAGCATTCTCCTGTGAGCCCAGGGAGCCTGCAGTGAAGATGCACAAGGTCAGCAGCACTAGCTACTTTTTTTTTTATTTTAAGTACTGCAGGACATTGAATTCTTAAATATTTGTCTGTAGCTTGAATGTGACCCTAAACATTCTCTTTATTCTCCAAAAATAACCCATACACGTCCTCTGCTTAATAGCCCTGTAATCTATTTTTCATGAAATTGTTTCATATTGTGTTTTTGTGTCCACAACCTCCGTGAGCTCTCAACCCTCTCCTTTTGTTTGAAATGAGCAGCGCATGTTAGATGTGGTGATGTGCACTGCTCCATGCACACTACAAATTAAATGGATCACAGCAGCAAAATAAAAAAAGGAATTTGTAGATTTGAGGCTTGAGAGCAATAGAAGGTTCTGTTTTGCGTTAGGAATATATACTCAAATAGGACTTTCTTTTTATTAAACCAGAGTTTAATGTTACTCTAGGAGTAGTAATCCGTAACAAGTAATCATAATCCATTTTGTATTGTTCTGACTTCAGCTGAATTAAATCTGATTGGTTGCAATGCATAAGCATATAAGCATGAAGTGCAGCCAGTGGGCCTTCTGCAGAATCCCAAAACAGCCATTATCATGAATGATAATAGTCACAAAACACTGTTCAAATTTACTGGTTTACGCCTTCAGTAGAATAGCAAATGCAGCAAGATTTCAGGTGCCTGTGGCTTAAATCTGCAATCAGTTTGGGATGCTTCTGGGTTCCTTCCTTTACGGTCCTTCTGACCACCTTCCTAAGCTGCAACTCTGCCTCTTTTGCATTACTGTTGACTTGTATGGAGAGGGAAGCTGTTCTGATGCAAACAAATACTTGTGTACATTTATTTATTTATTACAGGTAAACGTACGCAGCACTTTACATATACATTGTACATTCACATCAGTCCCTGCCCTCAAGGAGCCCAAAATATGAGGTCCCTAACTCACATTCATACATACTCATGCCAATGTAGACAGGAGCCAATTAAAATACCAGCAGGTCTTTGGAGTGTGAGAGGAAAGCAGAGTACCCAGAGGAAACCCTTGCAGGCATAGGGAGAACATGCAAACTCCATGCTAATAGTGCTATGGTTGGGATTTAAACTGACAACCCTAACCACTTATCCACTGTACATAAACCTTAAGGCTGCATTCACACCTGAGCGTGTCGTTTTTAGGCAGAAAATCGCACGATTTTGACACAAATTTTACCGCGATTTGCTGCGTTTTTGCCGCGATTTTGTACAGGTCAAAAGGTCACCAATGTAAAAAGCAGAGAAACGTCCAAATCTGCCCGAAAAAATACCTCCAGAACTTGTTTGAGCTTCAGGTATTTGGCTTCAGGTGTTTTGGAGTGGAGATGTGAACCATCTCCATAGAGAATCATTTATTTTTTTTCTCCTTCAGGGTTTTGTAGCTGTAGGCTTCAAGCTACAAAATGCTCAGGTGTGAATGGGGCCTAAGAGTACAGCTGATCTGTTCATTTTTCCGACATCAGTCCACACAGGCAATTCATGAATTAAATATCAATAGCTTCATTTATTTTTAGTTTTAAACCTTTTGGTATCATTTTAATTCTTTTCTTTAGGATTGCAATGGTTACATGACAAACCTGAATACCGCGTAAGCATTTTTTTTTTTTTTTTCGGAAGTCCCTGGTCACATTTCCTTAGTTTAAAGCCTCAAAGACATAGTTTGATTGTAATATTCAATTTCATTTATATTGGAATATTAGGTGGTTAGTGAAATGTTCATATGTGTTTGACTGCAGTACTAACACTATCTAATGCTGTAAGTATGATGGCAGTAGAGAATTACTATTAACTGATTATCTCTTCTCGTCACTTCCTCTGTCAGAGAACATGGGTTTCAGCGGAGACCTTGTAGCACCATGTACAAGGTGGCAGCTGAGATGGACAATTTCTCCTGCCATATGACAATTGCTCCCAGTTCAAGTATAGATATATATGTGGCCTTTGGGTATAAAAGACTTTGTGCCTATTACAGGGAGACCAGAAAAAACTGTGTAGTGCAATAAATCTGCTTTACTGCACACATAAGCTAATAACTTCATCCCAGACACAACATACAGTTGTTGTTATTGCAGGTAGTAATGATTTACCTTTTTGTGGTTTTGAATGTATTATTTAGAAGAAAACTCCTGTCCCATACTTTTGTTGGATTGCAGCAGGTTTTAAGTTCTGCAAAGCAAACTAGTCATTGCACATAATGTACTGTCCAAGAGTGAACCATCCTCACTCAAAATAAAAAGGCTAACCTTTGGCCATGGGAGCTGTATTCTTAAGAGTGCATGGACTGCTATGGTTCACAACACAAATCAGTTGATGACACCAAGTACAGCTTTGCAATTTTTACATTTATTGATGTATTTCCTTCTGGATGTGATTACCCTTAAAACATAAAAAAACACAAATTACATATATGCTTTACGTTCCAGTTCTTAATTACGTTATCTTGTTTCTTTAAACTTGTATGTACATTTAATCCCCATAAATAAAATACATAAAAGACCGCGCTATCCCTTAGAAAAGCATCTGAGACACAGCTGCAAGATATAAAGTGGGGATTCACCACTAAAAGTCAATATATATATATATATAAATATACTTGCGCTCGTGCTTTAACAAAAAAGGTGAGTAAATCATTTACCCACATACATATGCATCTCGCGCAGAAAATAAGTGATGAAAGCAGGACACCAAAAATAACAATTGTGAAAAAACATATAAATGAGTGTCTAAATAATTAAAAGTCCAAAAATTCAGTCCACTTAGATACGGTGGAAAAGGTGCAATAAATGATGTCTTAAACAGTCCTCCACCACACCAATGTTCTTGTGACAAGATCCTCCACCAGACTAAATGTGCCCTTACCAGAGCCCCAGGATCCCCTATTACGAGGGGTCTGGGAACGCTTGTGTGGATGTCAGGTTCCCACTCAGCCCTTGTGGTGGATGTCCTCAGCTCACAAGTCCCGCATATACCGTCAATCCGTTATGTTAGGGAAAAGATCAGAGGACCACAATAGTGTGATAACGTTTAAAAACAATCCTGCTCTTTGATCCAGTTATTGATCGCAGCCGCCGGACAAAGAGGCAGCTCCAAGTTAGGAATTGCTGCAGCCTTTCAATGGCTTTCTTGTTCTGCAACGCGGTGCCATTCAAACCTCTTTGTGTCAACTTGTGTGCATGTTATCAGGCCAAAATCACCAGGGTATGTAAACTTTTGATCAGGGTCATTTGGGTAGTTTCAGTTGTCATTATCATTTAAAAAGAGTAATTGATAATAAATGGCTTCAGCCAAACACTAACCATGAGTGAAAAAAATGTTTTGGTGTTATCATTCATACTCTGAAAAATGGCCAAGAAATCATAAATTCTGCCAGGGTATGTAAACTTATGAGCACAACTGTATGTGATCTAAAGTGAAAGAACAGATCCCTGGCATCCCTTTAGATTAGCATGTGCCTTCCTGCTGACCGCAGGATGGTGCAGACTTTAGCTGTTCTGTGCTGATCAGTTGTTTGAAAACTGTTCCTGGAGCAGGTCTTATAGACTGTAACCAAGCCAGTGGTTAGATTCCTCCCTGGAACATGCACATATAAATCATACCTGAGGATGTGTTCTTTCACTAGTGCTCAGACAAAACAGCAGTATAATGAGTGAGTAGGAGCACCGTAAGAAAGCACTGGAGATATAATTTTGCATTTGTCAGGAAGCCGATGTATCACCCCCTGTTGGCTGTTATGAAGAGCCAGAAATACTTAAAAAAAATACAACAGCTACAGGGATTGAATGAGGATATGCACAAAGTAAGAAAAATATTTCAGCTGCATTTTAGTTAATGACTAATGCTCTTTGTTAATATGTAATGTGATTTCAGTACTACTTTACACACTGCTGATACATTTACTAGATATTGCCAGGCTACATTTTATCACCATCAACATTTTTCACTGTGCACTAAAAAAATGTTTCAGGAGGTAAGGGGAGCACAACTTCGCTTTTTGTAGAACAGTGAATATATAATATGTAATAAATTGCTTTCTTTCTGAAAGGCTATTTCCTTGGGAATAGTACATATGAATTCTTTAAAACTAGATTTTTACCCATTACTTATAGAAATGAAATTTGGGGAGAGCGTGTAGTGATTCTTGCCAAATTTAAATATAGAGAGCGTAATGAATGAAAACTTGTGTTTAATAACTTAGATTTTAGAGGTTTCCAGCAAACAAATTGGAATCTGCAATAGAAATTATACATGTGACGTTTGCATTTCCACCTGAGCAGAGCAATTCTTAGATGTTTGACCATTTTTTACAAGCATTTTACATGTGTATTCAAACTTCAGGTATTTTTGTTTTAGTAAATGGAAAGCAGTAGGGGGGGGAGACCAGTTCTTACAGGCTCAAAAATGCCAGTAAAATGTTCAAAAAAGATTGATCTCCAGTGTTTTCAGGTGTTCCTGTTAAAGTCTATGGGACCAAAAATGTTATATTCTGCCTCAAAACTTGCTCATATAGCTTTTGCAGCTTCAGATGTTTGAGCGCTCCTATGTGAACAGACACCATTTAAATTCTTTGGATTTTGGTTGTTGAGCATTTTGAGCAGGTGTGAATGGGGCATTAATGTCACCGTAGTTGTTTTCACTGCTGGTGGTGGTATTTCATGATCTTCTCACTATAACATAATAATCCTCCTGGGGTATGTGCTGTATCACAGGTGCCCAGAAAACTTTTTTTCTCTTATAAATGCTATGTCTTGTAAGTATGAAAACTGCAAAGCCTAAGCCCATTCCCACTATGTGACAGGTCTCATATGCGTGTTTTCACGCATTTTTCATTTCAATGTGCTGCCCTACACATAACAAATGTGGCAAAGATGCTCAAACATTGTTTGATCTAAACCATATGTCTTGCTTGCTGCATTTGGGGTGACATTAATCATGAATGGCACCACCAGCATGATTCGTTTTGTCAAAGCTCACAAAACTGTGCGATTCTGCATGTGTTCTCGTTCTACACAAATGTGACTACAGCCTTAGACACATGGGGCGGGCTCAGTTGATGTACGCCTGCTTAGCTGGGAATCTGTCCGCTGATCCCCGCTGAACAGGCAGATGACTTGCCCGTGTCTGCTCCGCAGCGGATACAGACACAGCCCACTTTCCTCTATGGGCCATGGATGTGAAAAGAACACCAGTCCATTTACACCCGACTGCCATCCGATCCCTATCCACCTGTTTTTAGCAGACAGGATCAGGATATTGGCTGGTATGAACGGTCACATGTTTGGTGACACCGGCCACTCCATAGAGGAGACTGGAGGGCCCCATCAGGTCCACCTGAAAAACCGATCAGCCCGCCTGTGCGAAAGGGCCCTTATGTGCGATAACGATGTTATGTTTGTTTACAGATAATTATCTTGTTTAAATAGATATTTTGCATCAATATGGTATTAAAAATCTATATTTATACAATTTAATTATTTGTGATCAATTTTCACAATTTTAATATTTAGAAGACACACACCTTGAATGTTTTTCTAGATGCATCCGCTGCACATACCCCAGTGGGGGTTTTATCCTCACTGCTGAATAATCCTGTTGAGACCTAGTACAGGAGCACCAATACATGCTTTTTATAGTTGCTGGATATGTTTATGCACACCATAGTGCACCTCCCTTCCCATGTCTAATACCTTCAGATTGAATAAAGCAGACCAACTCCACTGAATACTACTTTTGTAGTAACTGTAAGATTTTATTACACTGTATACTAAAGTAATTTTAAGTTTTTACAAGCATTCAAGCGATTTGCTGAATAAAAGCTGTCAGTCAGCAAAAACTAAAGTTTCTCCATTCACATTTTTTTTAGTGCTTGCAGTTTCTATGGGTTTGATATTGGAAATTATATGGGGTATGAAATGCAGAAGATCACATTAAGACAAAAAGGGGTTGATTTACTGAAGCTGGAGAGTGCAAAAAATGGTGCAGCTGTGCATGCTAGCCAATCAGCTTCTAACCTCAGCTTGTTCAATCAAGGTTTGTAAATAAAACCTTGAAGCTGATTGGTTTCTGTGTGGAGCTGCACCAAATTTTGCACTTTCAAGCTTTAGTAAATCAACCCCAAAGTATCAAGAAATAGTCTGTTGTTGAGGCTGGAAATATTAGATTAATGCCTAGTACGATGAGAAAATGACAAAAATACTGCTTTCAGAGAGATTGTGCGATAATCGGATCGTTAGTACTCCGCTTTCAGGAGCTGATCATGACAGTTCATGTGAAAATATCCGAAGGGGCAAGCATGAAACTTTTTCTTGTATGATTACAGAACTAATGATTTTCGTGCAATCAGTACGGTATTTGTACAAACAAAAACGTGTGACCAAGACCATGCTTGAAAAAACGAAAGTATACATTACAGTACAATACAATACATTACATTGCTTTCGCAGTTGTATTCTGTCATACGAGAATTTTCATAACTTTAGTAACCTATTGATTTTCAATATGAGACTAGCATTAAAAAAAAATAGACGATCATTCATTCCATATTCTTATAGTGTATACAAGGCTTTATTCTAGAGTTGTTCACCATTGTTAGTGACTGTATAACCAATACTCCCCAACCCCAGGCTTGTAAGCTGAATGTGTCCTTTGTCTCCATTGGACGTGGCCTTCAGAAGCTTCTTAGTAGGTCTTCAATATCTTATAATTTGAACTTCCTCCACAGAGTATATTTAAAACTGAATTTTAGGCAAACCGCTAATACAGCTGCCAAATGATTTGTGTTTCTGTTTTTTTCTTATTGCTAAGGTTTGTACAGCTCTGCCACACAGCACAGCCAGCCTGGTGCCCTGACTTTTCTCTACTGCAGTTAAATAATACAACTAGGTTTTGTCCATGCCCCAAGCCTGTAATAGGACAGTGAAGGAGAAGCAGCACACTGATGATCTCAACTCTTTGATACATTGTTCTCTCCTCCAGTTGGCATGTTCTTTGCCAGCACATAAACAGAACAAAACAAATGATGAGCTCCTTTTCCTGCCACCCCCTTTCCCAGGCTGAGCTCTGTTGTACAGGGAATTGTAAGAGACTCACTTCAAGTCAAATTCAGGCACTGGTAGACTAGTTTCTTTAAAAAAAATGGATGCACAACTCACTAGTTTAGCAGCAAAATGTATAACAAGTTACTTAAAGAAGAAGTAAACCTTCCTGCATACTTTGTACCTATAGGTAAGCCTATAATAAGACTTACATATAGGTACTGTAAACATCTCCTAAACATGCGCCGTTTAGGAGATATTTACTGTATACTGCGATGATGATGTCATCGGCGCATGTGCTCTGAAGGACCTGCCGCCCGTGCTGTTTCTTCAGAAGCGGGTGCCGTGACCAGCGGTGCTCCTGTGCGAAGCATACTAGCACATTATGCCTTTACTTTGCAGGGAGGGGGAAAAAAAAGAGTTTACTTCCTCTTTAAGCATATTAGGCGGAGGGGATTAGAATGCCTGTACTGCCACCACCACTTCAATCCAAAAGCTCTACATGTATAGTATAGAGTGGGTTTTAAAGTTGTAATCACTGTTACTTGACATCTACTTTTTATTGGTGTAGCTCTCACTGTTTAGGCACTGTTCTAATGCAAGATTGCCTTTTTAGGTTTTGACCCAGTTGTCTCATTATTTTTGCTAGTATAGTACAGTACATGCTCTTAATTCAGGCCCAGCAAGCCTGATTTTCTTTTCCCTTACTAACTGCCCACGTTATGGCTTATGAAAGCTTTGCCTGTGAACACAATGCTTTTGAAATAATCCTCTACAAAGTGTTTGAAATGAGAACAGGAGGCATGGATTTCAAAGGCTATATCACAGCATCTGAGATTCTCCCGTCCTCTTTTACTTTCAGTGATGTTACAGAATAAAAGAGAATTGAATTGTAAAAACGTTAATGAATCACTTTCTAACATGTCCAATTGACATTTTGTCTGTTTTGGTTTTGGACCACAAGGACTATTTTCTTTTAATTAGAAACACAAATATGTTATATCACTTCTGAGTGACAGTTTTGCAGTCATAGAGCCTATGAAGGAAACAAAAACTCTGAATACTTCCTGAATTCTGATCAGCCAACAATACAGCAAGCATCAGCCTGAAAAGAAGCATTATGTAGCTCCAAATTGACATGTCACTCTTGTCAACACTTGTATTCTCTTGAGTCCTATATCATATAAGAGCAAGAGTGGAGTAGATAGACACACACGCTAAGATTGATAGTGGGCTCCATCAGGGCAGAACACACATGACTGCCTCCATGAAGTCCTCCAAAGCCTTCAATTATAAATGGTGGGACATTTTTTCCAACTTGGCACATCATCTTTTTCAGTAGAAGGCAACTGAAAATATATTCTCTTTCTGAAAAAAAGTGTTCTTTGAATAAGCAGTGAAATATATTAACACTGTATAAACCAGCCATTTGATTTACATTGCATTAACTGACATATTTCGGGCCCCGAAGAAGAAGGAGGCTTTTTCTCCTAAAATGTGTTAGTTGTATTTGATTATCTTAATCAATAAATGTTTTAATTAAAACTTTAAATGATATGAACTTTTGTACTAGGTGCTTCTCAGTCCAAGAGTTTGCCCTTGAGGGTATCGACTTCTACCACTGGCTGACCTTTGTTGGTGTTTCCATTTACCACAAATGAATGTGCAAAGAATGGGCACACTATGAATGTTCATTAACATTCATTCTTCATAATAACCAGTTATGAGTTCTGTACCTCTGATAATCTCTCATATATTTTCCATTATATTAAGTACAGAGATTTGTAGATTAGAAACTTGGAGGGAGGGAGGTAGGTTGGTCACATCAACTACTTAGCCTCCTTGCTTCAGTAGCTGTTGAGATGATATATCTGCCACACAGGTAACACAAGTCTATTTGTTTTTAATGAGTCCACCAACTCAGACTTGCATTGTGTAGCACTGCCATATGTAAAAATGGCTTCCCATATGAACCCCGGGGGTCAAAGCAGTTCAAGGGGACATATTAATATGCTAGTTAAATGTACACTTATTTTTTTCACTGATATTTTCACTTTGAATGTAAAAGAGATGCGCTAAACATAAATAATCCTGTCAATATGTGCTAATAAAGACTCCACTTTTGTCTAGAGTTTGCTCCACTATGGGGGGAAATTTATTAAAACTGGTGCACTCATAATCTGGTGCAGCTGTGCATAGTAACCAATCGGCTTTCAACTTCAGCTTGTTCAATTAAGTTTTGACAATAAAACCTAGAAGATAATTGGTTACTGTGCACAGCTGCACCAGATTCTGCGTGTACCAGTTTTTTAGTAACCCCCCCCCATAGTGTGACAAACTCTAGACAAAAGTAGAGGCTTTATTAGCACATACTGGTAGGATCATGTATGTTTGACTCATCTCTTTTACATGCATATTGAAAATATCAGTGAAACGATTTTGAGTCTCGTTTAGCAACTTTGTAGTGATGCAAATGTAAAAATAAGTTTACAGTTAACTAGCATCTTAATATGTCCCCTTGAACTGCTCCCCCCCCCCCCAGTCTATTGTCAAATAATAGCTAAGTAGGAGCTCTGCGATCCTGGGTGGGCTCATATGACATTCTCCCAGGTTTGCGGTTCTCGTGTGCCTTAGGGACCACGCTGTGGCACGGTCTGTCACCCTCTGTGGCACAGCAGATGACAAATCATTGTACCGGGCCAATGCTGGTACCATGTGCTCTTAATCACAGCAGATTACATGACAGTTGTACATGATGAATGGCTTTCAATTATAGCCATTCATTGTGTACTATTGTATTGTGAGTGTTATACTATGTGATTGGTCACAGTGCTCACATGGTACAGACAGGGTCAGTCACAGAGCATCTGTACCATGTGATATCTGTGGCTAATCACAGCTTCATAATAGTACACACTGTACATCACTGTGATTATCACTGTTATAAGCAATCAAAGTGTGTAAAAAAATCCTGATTTCTTCCCCAGTGTAGTGTCACTATGATAACACTGTACTGCTCTAGGCACAGTATACAAAAAGTATACAAAAAAAAGTTTGTAAAAAAAGAAAAGTAACAAAAATTGATAGGCCTGGGCAGGAAGGGCGTGAAAATCTCAGGCACTGAAGTGGTTAAAAACAGCGTTAACATTATACACAGTATAGAATGTGAGCGTCACTAGGCATAAAAGAATGAGAACACTGGTTTAACCCAGCTTTAAATATACACGTTCAATGCTATCTGGAGCATGAAATGTATCCCAGGGTGATTACTCAGTTAGTCATACAGAAGGCAAGATGCATTTTATTTTTACTGTGAAACACTTCAATACTGTTAACCACTTGTCATGTTGTTATGATTTGCACTGCTCTGAGGTTTTTTTTTCTAATTAAATCAAGTCTTTGTTTTCCCTTTATTCGGGCAGTGTGTGTGTGTATTTTCATTATCCATGCTCTGCAAATTAAAGACCCCCATTTAAAAACACCAACAGCTTTGGGTAGGCAGCTGAAGACTTCCTACATATTAGAAAGCATTTTTATATGGGTTTCCAGGCTCTTATCCTATATTCTATGTACATCTGTATGTTGTTGGATTTCCTTTTGGAGACACTGGGGAGAGCATGTCTTACTAAAAGACAGAAAGAATAAAAAGTGTAAGGGCTCATTCACACTAGCTTTGATTTCTGAAGAGCATTTAGATCACTCTTCAGAGAAAATTTAACAGATGGCGAGGAGGCATTGTATCGCCTGCTCACCCCCTGCTTTAACGCCTTGAACCCCACACTGGCACACTGCAACAATCCCTGTTGCGGCTGCTAAGCAGATCACCGTACACCTCCGACTGCTGCCTCTACAGGTAAAAGGGGAAACAGTTGGGGGGTGGTAAAAATCTGTTTCAAATGCTAGGGTGAATGAGCCCCAAAACGATTGTTGAAGGGGTTTTACATTGGGGTTGTCTTTGCTGCCCCATCATCCTCCATTCCACACAAAAGGCTTTGTCTGGAGGATTTCATTATGCATTGGTAAAGGTCTGATACAAAACATTGCATTAGAAAAACGCCCCTTATTGTGTGAGTGAATATTAAAAGCCAACCGGATTTTTCGTTTATTAAAAAAAAAAGAGATATCCATTGACTTACTGACCTTCTGAGCCGCTGGAGAAAATGTGAAAGGGTGTCCCCAAGAAAGGAAAAAAAAAAATTGACATTGTTTTTAATTCTTCCCTACTTTTTTTTTAAACTGAGCAAGAAAAAAATCTCTGAAGCTGGGCTCTAAAACTGTAATAGTACATATATTAAGTATTCATATGTAAAACCTGAACCACTAGTGCAAGAGCCTTGAGTAGATCAAGTTAGAGTGCAAAACATAAAAATAAAAGACAACAAACTCTTTGGATAAAATTTACTTTTACTTGATGGAACTTTAATACATAGGTAAAAATGTTTTTGACAAAATAAAAAAATCTCTCGCCAATACTTGCATGTCGCGCCATGTTATGTCTCTTTTAAAATGCTGCAAGTAGAGAAAAATGCCTTTATTCTGCTAGGAATCCAATGAACACCTAACTTCCTATGCATATTGCTTCTGTTGTACTGAAATCTCATACCCAGTTCTCTTCTGTGGATTATAGAACACCTCCATATGTTATGAAGATGAGGGGATGGGGAGGTTTTCTTTTGTCCAAATCAGGAGTGAGTACTGATTCTCCATGGATACAGAATAGTGAGGGATTCTGTATCCTGAAAAAATAAGACTAATGCAGCTGCCACATCCTAAACGGGTTGTAAAGTCCCAAGGTTTTTCACCTTAATGACTTAATGCATTAAGGTGAAAAACCTCCCGTAATGCAGCTGCCACCCAGAGCCCGCCTTTTACTTACCGGAACCTGATCGTTCCAGTGATGGGGAGTAGCACAGCAGCTCCAACTGCTGGCTCAGGTCCTCATTGGATAGGTTTATAGCAGCAGGAGCCATTGGCTCCCGCTGCTGTCAATCAAATCCAGTGACACGGGAGCCCGGGGTCGGGGCTGAGTCCTGCTGTCTATGTCAATGGATGCATCAGGAGGACTTGGGAGCGCACCCACACGGGTGCCCCTGGGAAAGCGCTTCTCCAAGAGGGCATCCAATGAAGAGGAGGAGCCAGGAGTGCCGCCGGGGGACCCCAGATAAAGAGGATCGGGGCCGCTCTGTGCAAAGCCCTTACACAGAGCAGGTAAGTATAACATGTTTGTTATTTTTAAAAAATATATTCTTTCTCTAAAGTTGACATCATGAGTATAATTCAGGCATCGTCATATCTTCAATATTGCCTTGGAAACCCAGGAAATCAGAAAGCTCTAAAATTAGATTCTTGACTTCTGCAGAGAAAGTCAACATCTGGCCTACAGTATCTCCTCTTCCAATTCCCTGTTAGAGACTGAGGTGACCCACCCTTGGTGAACCAAAGAGGGGGTTGATCCAGACCTTGGCAGAAGTTGAACTACTGAAAATGTTTAAAGCTTATTGGGGACAGCCAAGTGTGTCTTTGTTTCATATAAGCTTTATAGAAAGTTTGTTGAGTAAAGGGTTCTTTTAAAAACTGCTGTCAGAATGGGTCTCTCAATGAATTGTAACTCAAGAAATCTTAAATGATTATGAGAAAACATAAATTGCTACTTTGGTGAGGCCTGGGCTAATCATTAGACATTGACCATCAACTCAAAGGGATAAACTCACCTTTTGTAACATATTACACCCATAATCAGGGCGTAAGGTGTGACTTGTTATAGATGTACTGGCTCCAGCCCCCATATATAGCAGCGAACGGGGGACCTTCTTTCCCCGCTTGCTGTCACATCATTCACTGACCGTGTTCTGTGAATGTGAAAACTACAAGTACCAACAACCTTTGCTGCTGTTGGCTTGTAGTTCTCAATGAATTACCAGGGCACTGTTGAGTGCTCTAGTAGTTCATGTGAGTCTTCCTGTCAGAGTGTAACTGCCTGCCCATATCGGCGGTACAGGCAGACTGCTTCACAGACAGTCTGCAGGATTGTGACATTACACCCACAGTCTGCTGATTCTGGGTGCAATGTTTTACAGGCCCCAAACAACAAAAAAATAATAAATGCATATTTTTTTACGTGCAAAAAAAAATGTGTATTTATTATTTATTTTAAAGGTGTACTTATCCTTTAACTCGAATCATATACCTGTCATTCAATCCCTACGATCTCTATAACTGTGCTGAGCATAGAGTTTGCAATATTTCTCTATATCTGTCTAATTGTCTTGTTTTAATACAAGATATTTCTATGTTCTATGCCTTTACCATAGCATTACCTACTGCACGATGACTTTTGTTTCATTCTCTTAGAATGCACAGATGGTATATTGTCATGCAGTTGATTTTTGATGCATACCGTTAAATAAAGAATAAAAAAATCTCATATAAATGAGCTATATGATAGTTGCACTAATCAGTTCTTGCAACATAGAATCTGGCCGGGTAAACTGCATGGTATAATCTTGAAATATGCAGTTTCCAAACCATTAAACTTTAACGAAGTCTCTAGTCTTTAATAGTCTTTAATAAGTCTTTAAGTCTCTCCTTCATCCAGCTGTAAATTGGTGCCCTTTGAAGAAAATGAACTTGTACCCATTAAGAAACTTAAACTTTTTAACCATAAAATGTTAGTAAAAATTAAATGCAATCAAATAGTTTTTCTAGCTAAGGCTGCATTGTATTTTTTCTATGCTAAATGGGATTTTTTGAAAGTACCGTATATACGCGAGTATAAGCCAAGTTTTTCAACACATTTTTGTGCTGAAAAAGGCCCCCCTCGGCTTCTACTCGAGTCAGTGTCCCGCAGCCTCTGTGGGTGGTCTTAAAAGATGAGTAGATTCACATTGCACAGAGCGCGCTGCTTCTATGAGCCGCTCTGTGCATAAAACTGTCAGCTAATTACACTGGAATGCAGAGAGAGCTGTCAGATTTTCAACTTGACGTCGGGAGGTGGGCAGGACATGTGGCTGTTAGCTGTTCAGTCCCGCCCACCTCCGATCTCAGTGAACATCTGACAGCTCTCTCTGCATTCTCTGCATTCCAGTGTCACCTGCCATTACCATCCAGGGCAGGTGGTGGGCAGGTTGTAATGGCTACAATACCTCTGTTCTGGCTACAATCCCTGTGTAATGGCTACAATACCTGTGTTCTGGCTACAATACCTGTGTAATGGCTGAGTCCCTGTGTAATGGCTACAGTACCTGTGTAATGGCTCCCTGTCCCTGTGTTCTGGCTGCTGCATTTCCCACCCTAGGCTTATACTTGAGTCAATAACTTTTCCCAGTTTTTTGTGGTAAAATTAGGTGCATCGGCTTATATTCGGGTCGGCTTATACTCGAGTATATACGTTATGTTAAAAAAAAGTGATGATGGACAGGGAATTTCCCAGCACACAGTTGCCATTCATTGCCCAAATCTGAGGCCTTTCCCCATGAGTGCAGCGCTATACCTTACTATTTGTGTTTGTACCAACTGTTTAATTATAGTAACATTTTTTTTTGCTTATAGCATTTCTAAATAGAAAGACAAAATGTAATATATCTCAGCTTACCAATTCTTAGATGTGGTGTCCTGCATCTATTGGGGGACAGCATTGTTACCCTTGGACAAGAAATGTGTTAGGACCACAGAACACATCCCCTTGTCCTTGTCTCCATAACATAGAGGGGGTGTTCTCTAGTCTACAGAGTTATACTGTACCCTGGAACCATATATAAGGCAAATATGCCCTTTACACTTATAATATTGAATATATATCACACCATTATAAAATGTATAAATTATGGTTTTGTAATTGTGTGTATGATTTGTTCTTGTACTTTGGAAGTATTAGAAGAGTCTAACCCAAATAATATTTGGGTTTGAATGCATTTTTGAGTTTTATAAACATCAATGTGCACTGTCTGTGTATTTCAATACTATGACTATAAAAGTCATATTGCGTCATCATTCTAGATCTGTTTTTCAGATGTACACTAGTTGCAGCGCAGTGCTGGTGAAAATGTATTTGAGCAATGATAATGCATTGAGAAACCTACAATTCCAAGCAGAGAAGCATTTGCAAAGTTGCAGTCTACCTGTGTTTCCCAAAAGATCAGGTCCATACTCGTATGACTCTCTTTATACTTAATGTAGATTTCTCTATTAATGTATGTATAGTAAAACCTTGGTTTGAGAGTAACTTGGTTTGAGAGCGTTGTGCAAGACAAGCAAAATTTTTAAATAAATTTTGACTTCATATACAAGCGATGTCTTGATATACGAGTAGCGTCACGTCACAACTGAGTATGAAAGAGAAGAGAGACGCCTCTAAGTGTAGCAATATGGTTACATTTAATGAAGGTACAACATTTGGCAACTCACATGGTGGATGATTAAAACAGGCACATCTAAGTATGCAGGCATCCGGGGTAAAGCTATCCACATAGACCATCCTCTGCACCACCATCAACGTCATCCCTTCCACGCTGCACTCCATGAGTGTTTCAAGCCTCGCTTTCAGATCGCTCTACTGCAGGATAGTCTTCCTGGTCACGATTACAGACTGAAAGCGGTGAGAGTCGGCGGTGCCGATGATGGTCTATGTGGACAGCTTTACCCTGGATGCCTGGATACATAGATGTGCCTGTTTTAATCATCAACCATGTGAGTTGCTAAATGTTGTACTTTCATAAATGTAGTTCCTGCCGTATTTTGCTTCTAATCCCCTTGTGGAGGCTGCCATTTGTGGATGGACATGTTATGTTTACACAGCCTATCACATTGCTATAATCTTTTTATATAGACTATAAACTGAAGGACTTATGAATAAATGGTTGTGGAACAAATCATCTGAGTTTCCATTATTTCTTATGGGTGCGTTGGATTACAAGCATGTTTCTGGAAAAAATGATGCTCGCAATCCAAGGTTTTACTGTATAGTGTGTGTACATGTGTAGACACTAAATAACTCTGATTATGGAATAGGATGGTTTGGATATGATACAATATTATGTATATCGAATATATATGAACACTACCTGGGGAAATAATATTATGAAAAGCTATTATTTGAACACTACATGGAGAAACAATGTTATACATAGCTATAATTTGAACACTACATGGAGAAACAACGCTATATTTAGTTATAAACCCTACTATTCAATACACTTACAGAAATATGGTATATAATATAATATATAATTTTACCACATTCTTATTATAGGTGTCAGTGTAGGAAAATTATTTTTTTCTGTATCTATTTATATGGTCTACTAGAAGGAAATACCACATTGTACCCATTGCTAGTAATCCTTCCTATAATTATTATACAACATTTAAACCGTATTTTCTCATGCGACAGTCCATAAAACATATATAAAGTGCAATCAGTGTTCCGTGCAACTGTATGGACAATAAATCCTTTTAAAGTGCTGTTGTGATATTTCTTCTGTGCCTGTATATAAATAAAGTGCCATGTTATGCTCCCCTCCTATTATGCCCTCACTCACCAACTTCTGGTGGGTTAAATGCCTGTATAAAAGGGGCTAATAATCCTCCAGTTGTTAGTAGATAGCTGTTTCTTCTCTGGGTTCCAATAAGTAAATTATATCTCCTCACTAGCATATGGAAAAATAGAACCGGGAGAGATCCATAGCATAATACAGTTTTTATTGATGAAAAAAGCTTTTAAAAACAGATTGCACATTTACAAGTTTCTTCTTTTGTATATGGGCATACAAAAAACGTAGTTCTGGAGCTCAAGCTCTCGATCTGCACTCCAACAAATGATTGTGACGACACCGGAAGTATCTACCCGCTTGATGCATTTCGCTCCGCCCAGGAAGCATCCTCAAGTAATTTTGCAATCTGTTTTTAAATGCTTTTTCATCTATAAAAAACGGTATTATACTATGGATCTCAACAAGATGCTATGGATCTGGAACAAGGTGATCATTTACCTAAGGATTACCTGACCAGATTAGAGGTTGTTATTTGAAAAGTTCTTTTAGGCATTAATAAACACTTTAATGCACTTCCCACACTCTTATAGCTGCATTCGGCTCTTTATCACACTGAATGAACTTACTATCTGGACAGAGTCCATTAATACACTTTCCATAAATCAAATGAACAGATTTGGATGTGTTGCTGTCCAGATTTAATCATGTAAACCAGAATATAAATCAACTATCTGCACTAATGTCAAGAACGAGAGTTAGGATTGCCATCAGATGATTTCTTTTTACTCCTTGATTTCTCCTTGAGAAGAAATGCAATGCTTTATATCTTGTCCAGTCTATTATACTTTTTCCTGCTGATTTTCTTTGTTTTTTTGTTTTTTTTTTTTGTTCTAAAAAAGCAAGCTTAATTATTTAACCTACACAATAAGATCTGAACTACTTTAACTTTCTCAAATAGCCCCAATATAGTTACCTAGACCTTTGTTTGGTAAAAGTATCATAGTTTAAATCGATAATATTACATTTTTTTTGGAATCTGTTGTTGGAGCTGGTAACATAATATGTGTTCATTAAATCATTTGCAGTCATATGCCCCAGACCCCGAATTACCTAGGAGAAGTTATATGGTCATTTAGTTTCCTTTTCCCAACATCAATTCAAGTTTCACCTCAGTTGATTAAATATCTGTGCCGTGTTTGTTAAAGTGAGGGAATTCTTGCAGGGATTTTAGAGTCTTAAGATATGCTACATTAAGTGGGGAAGATGGTTACATCACCACGCTGAGGAGGATCAAGCAAAGGCTCGAACCCTTGGCAGAATTCTCCTAAACCCACAACACCATTTCCAGCAGCACCCTTCCCAAAAGCAAGTGGTTTGTCTGCAGCTCCTGAAGCAAAAGAAAAATAAATGTCTCCAAGTCACACCCATGTCCAGGGTCTTTATGCTAGGAGATCCTTTGTCAGGCCAGAAGGGTTTGTGGCCACTTTAGGTTGTCATACCCAGCCATGGCTCGCCTAACAGAAATGCAGCATCAACATGAGCTGCCTACCAACCGCCTCATCTGTTACATTCCCACATGCTGGAACTCAATGTTGGCCATGCTGCAGAGGCTGAAACAGTGTGCCATCAATGAATAGCTTTGCAATTTGGGTGTGAGGCCAGACTCTGGAGGGCTAAGGTTCTTTTCACTGTGTCAATGGCTCATCATTAAGGACTTTTGAAGAGGTGACCAACAGGGTAAGCTGTGACGAGACAGAGATTAGTGATACAATCCCTCTTGTGATCCACTTGGAACACACACTATGGTCTGATAGATTGGGCACTAGAGGCACAGCAGCAGAAAGAGGGCCAGCAGAATCCTTTGCCTGCTGTGTTCATCTGTTTATATGAGACAGAGGAGGATGAAGAATGTTGGGGTGCTGGTGATGAGGAGTGGGAGATGGGGAAGCCTTCAAGGAAGATGTTTTACTCCTTCCACACCTAGGAAGTTGTACATGGTTGAGATTGTTGAGGACAGTGGTGTCTACTATATGTTGAGGACACGGGGTCTACTGATGAAGGCAATTTGTGGTGAATAAGCTGTTTATACTTTAAACATAACTCCACTATCATGGCAAAATAATATAGCAAAAAAAACCTATGTAATTGCTACAGCAGCCATACTACTATACTAAATTATATGTTATTTAAATGACCTCTTCAACCTATACATTCAATGCAATAAGGTAACCTGAGGTGTTCTGTACACAGTTGGCATAAAGAACTCCCCCAAAAATATAATTTCCTGCTTATGTGAA
Source organism: Glandirana rugosa (assembly GCA_018402905.1). Lineage (NCBI taxonomy): Eukaryota > Metazoa > Chordata > Amphibia > Anura > Ranidae > Glandirana > Glandirana rugosa. The sequence continues at coordinate 203,478 of BLSH010056430.1, read as the reverse complement.
GAACTCTACACTCAGATACAAGTCAGGTTTTAGGCATTTTCCTAAAAATCCCCCAAGGGTTAATAATTTTTAAAGGGATGCAGACACTGCAACTTTTTTTTATCAGAACCCTTAAAGTGCATTAGTTGCTTGCTATTCACTGTGCACAAGACATGAACTAACAAATAGCTATTCCATCAGAGCAGAATCAGGTAGGAATATGCAACCAAGTTTGTTAAAATACTTGCAATAATTGATCACCCAGAAGAAAATGTTTTTCTCAGGAAAAGCAGAGTGAATATTTAAATACCTGCATTGTGACCTCAGAATTTGGTTCATTAAAGAGGGATCACTATTGAGCGGCCACCCTATTAGTTGAGCGGCCACCATATTAGGTTCCCAATACAAAGGGGATTTAATGACTGCTCCAATGACGCCATCCCTAGGTGGGTAGCACAAAATGTTGCACTTCGAGGAGGAGCTGTTATAATATTCCACAGTTCTTCCATTGCAAGCAATTAGCTGAGAAAGTACTAAGAGTATCAGTATCAGAGCCATGCAATTAGCATTTTCACATGGAGAGGTCAGAAATGGCAACCTGCATAGTTTTTAAAGTCATATTTGAGGCCCTAAACTCTAACTAGCTTTCTGCATCTATCCACCCACACATGATCACTTGTTTTTGCTATCTTTGGTATCTTAAGAATAGCTCACCAATCCCTGGAAATGTTATATCTGTATCCCTCTCATGTACTACAATAAAAATGTATTAATTCTACTGTGTATTGCAATATAATACATAGATGCTAATCTTTATTTTTCTATTTGTGTAACCAGAGATTCCTTTGTAACTTTATTGTTTTAACAGATGTTTATGGGTTTTTTTTTTTTGTTTTTTTTTTTGGCAGATAAGTTTTGGTATTGTAGACTTTCACCTAATCACAAAGTTTTACACTATGGAGACTTGGAAGAAAGTCCTCAAGGGGAAGTACCACATGACAATTTGCAAGACAAATGTAAGTACCTTTTTGCATAGTATATAAATTTCATGGCTTATACTTACAGTAAGAGGTTAGAAAACCATACGTAAAAATGATTTTATGCAAAGTAATGTAAAGACATTATTTTCGGACAACGCGGACTCTCTGCTGCAGACACTGACCAAGAAAAATTTTCCAACATTCCCATTCAACAGTTGTTTGTTAAGCTTGTTGCACACAAGAGCTTGGTGGAGTGTATAGTGATTTTGCACATTGATTCAATTATGAACATTCAAAATAAATAACGTTTTTTAAAATATTGTAATGTATTTTTTTTTTTAACCACTTCAGATCCACAATACATCAATTGACATCCTGGGATTTCAGTGGTTATATCTCAATGATGCCGGCACCTGCAGGCATCATTGAGATATCGTTTTTTTCTGCAGTTGATTCCCATCACCGTAAGAATGATCATAGCGGCAGATGCCCCCTCCCATCGCCCTCCATTGCTTCTCCCGACTCACATGAACGATGGGTGAACGGGAGAAGGAATTGTCTGCCACCGGAAAGGCAGTACCATAGATTTCCGGGGACAGATGGCCCTCAGTCATCTCTATGGCTCTCGGAGGCCCGGGCGTTTGTCAGGACGTCACGTCCGGGTCTCCGGATGTAAGGCTCCATGCACACTGGACGCTATAGGGCTGTTTCAGGAGTAGGAGACGCTGCTCACAAAACGTTCTATTTGCAGTGTTTTCTAAGCAGCGATTAGCGGTGTTTTTCGACGTTGGCGTTTCTTGGCTTTTTTTTTTTTTACTTCATTGGCTTCAATTGACTGCAAAAAATGCCAGACGCCGATATACCGGCGTTTAGCGGCGTTTACCGGCGTCTGGCGTTTTTTGTGGTCAGGAGAACGACTTTTGAACGCCAATTCAGGGCATTCAGATAACAGCCCAAAAACGCCACTGCTGATAAAAGACAATAAATGACCATGTGTGCATGGACACATAGGATAAAATAAAGTGGCATTTTTGGGCTGTTAAAAAAAAACGCCAAAATGACCAAAAACGGTCGTTTTTGAGATACAGTGTGCATGGAGCCTAAACAATGCCAGTGAACTCAGTTGGAAAGGCTGGGATCGTCCCTTTTATTTCTGAACTCAGCCTTTCCAGTCTGGAGGAGAGATGTGGGGTCTTATAGACCCCGCATCTCTCCATAAAGAGGACCTGTCACATACTTCTCCTATTACAACGGATGTTTACATTCCTTGTAATAGGAATAAAAGTGATCAAAAAAAAAAGTAAAATAAAAAAAAAAATTTAAAGTGCCCCATCCCCGCGAGCTTGCGCATAGAAGCGAAAGCATACATAAGTTGCGCCCGCATAAGTAAACGGCGTTCAAACCACACATGTGAGGTATTGTCGTGTGTGATAGAATGAGAGCAATAATTCTAGCCCAATACCTCCTCTGTAACTCTAAACATCGAACATGTAAACATTTTTAAAGCATCGCCTATGGAGATTTTTAAGTAGCAAAGTTCTGCGCCATTCCACGAGTTTGCGCAATTTTAAAACATGACATGTTTGGTATCTATTTACTCGGCGTAACATCATCTTTCACATTATGAAAAAAAAATGAAAAATTAATGAAAAATCGTGTGACTTTCAAGTCGCGGCAGTGTGAAAGGGGTCTAAAGTGGATGTAAACCCTCACATATCCCCAGTGAAGTAAACAGCCTCAGATGATACACAGAGATGAAACAAATCTCTCTACATACGTTTTACATGCATATCTGCTGTCTTCAGCTGTATACAGTCAGGTCCATAAATATTGGGACATCGACATAATTCTAATCTTTTTGGCTCTATACACCACCACAATGGATTTGAAATGAAACAAACAAGATGTGCTTTAACTGCAGACTTTCAGCTTTAATTTGAGGGTATTTACATCCAAATCAGGTGAACGGTGTAGGAATTACAACAGTTTGTGTATGTGCCTCCCACTTTTTAAGGGACCAAAAGTAATGGGACAATTGGCTGCTCAGCTGTTCCATGACCAGGTGTGTGTTATTCCCTCATTATCCCATTTACAAGGAGCAGCTAAAAGGTCCAGAGTACATTTCAAGTGTGCTATTTGCATTTGGAATCTGTTGCTGTCAACTCTCAATATGAGATCCAAAGAGCTGTCACTAAAAACAAAACAAACCCATCAGAGAGATCACAAAAACATTAGGTGTGGCCAAATCAACTGTTTGGGACATCCTTAAAAAGAAAGAACGCGCCAGTGAGCTCAGCAACACCAAAAGACCCAGAAGACCACGGGAAACAACTGTGAAGAATGACCGAATAATTCAACAATCAAGAGAAGACTTCACCAGAGTGAATACAGAGGGTTCACCACAAGATGTAAACCATTGGTGAGCCTCAAAAACAGTTAGGCCAGATTAGAGTTTGCAAAACAACATCTAAAAAAGCCTTCACAGTTCTGGAACAACATCGTATGGACAGATGAGACCAAGATCAACTTTTACCAGAGTGATGGGAAGAGAAGAGTATGGAGAAGGAAAGGAACTACTCATGATCCAAAGCATACCACCTCATAAGTGAAGCATGGTGGTGGTAGTGTCATGTCGTGGGCATGCATGGCTGCCAATGAAACTGATTCTCTTGTATTTATTGATGATGTGACTGCTGACAAAAGCAGATACTAAACAAAAAGAGGGTTAAAAGATTCTCCCGTGGGGAACGTGTAGCCAGTTAAGTGTTGACTGAATATAATTTAAGTATCAGTCAAGCAGCCACTCACCCTAATAAAGAGGGTGGGGTCCCTAGGGCCTATACTAGTAGCTTCAAAATTGTGGGACAGACACAAAGATGCCCATCAAGGGGACACGCCGGGCTTTAGAATAAGAATTTCTTTAATTGAACCATAGAAAATACGCATACAAAACAGTCGTCAGTGTAGTAGTTATTTATGTTCTCTTAGTCAAAGTAACCGTCGGTACGTACGGGTGCTGTACTGTGATGGTGGTGGTACGAAGTGAATACTCCACCATACGAAACCTAGTACTCATCAAGGAAAGGAAGAGGTATGAGAAGAGAAGGGTAGTGAGACCATTTTCAACTAGAACCAGAGTAGACAGGTATGCTACAACAAGGTC
>BLSH010056430.1:162163-192286 GCA_018402905.1 Glandirana rugosa | reverse complement strand
TTGAGACTTCCTACCTTTCAGGACTGTTCCAGCTATTGGATCCAATTGGTCCATTAACTTTGAGACAACCATACACGGTTACCACCACAACTCTGTTTTGTTCTGAATCATGTATTGCGGCCACAAATTCTCTTTATCCCACGGGCTTTACTGCAGTTAGAGACAATTCTTCTCCAGACTGGTAAACTAGCTAATACTTGCTTCTCCAGACTGTGACGAATTGCCATATCTGCATGGTGTTGATATTGTATGTGAGTAGGCTGGATGGTTCCCCTGTTTGTTTTTGTTTTGACAACGTTGCCAATTTTAATATTTTTGTGTTTATTGTTTATTGGTGTTATTCTTTCAATTATCTAGTTACCTGTATGCGTATTTTCTATGGTTCAATTAAAGAAATTCTTATTCTAAAGCCCGGCGTGTCCCCTTGATGGGCATCTTTGTGTCTGTCCCACAATTTTGAAGCTGCTGACAAAAGCAGCAGGATGAATTCTGAAGTGTTTTGGGCAATATTATCTGCTCATATTCAGGCAAATGCTTCAGAACTCATTGGACGGCGCTTCACAGTGCAGATGGACAATGATCCAAAGCATACTGCGAAAGCAACCAAAGAGATTTTTAAGGGAAAGAAGTGGAATGTTATGCAATGGCCAAGTCAATCACCTGACCTGAATCCGATTGAGCATGCATTTCACTTGCTGAAGACAAAACTGAAGGGAAAATGCCCCAAGAACAAGCAGGAACTGAAGACAACTGCAGTAGAGGCCTGGCAGAGCATCACCAGGGATGAAACCCAGTGTCTGGTGATGTCTATGCGTTCCAGACTTCAGGCTGTAATTGACTGCAAAGGATTTGCAACCATGTATTAAAAAGTGAAAGTTTGATTTATGATTGTTAATCTGTCCCATTACTTTTGGTCCCTTAAAAAGTGGGAGGCACATATACAAACTGTTGTAATTCCTACACCGTTCACCTTGTACGGTTCGTTTCATTTCAAATCCATTGTTGTGGTGTATAGAGCCCAAAAGATTAGAATTGTGTTGATGTCCCAATATTTATGGACCTGACTGTATATTCTTTAGAAAGTGCACATTGTGAAAAGATGTTATCTTCCTGTTCAGCACTGAGAGTGAAGGCTGGGCACACAGCCAAGACAGCTGATTGGAGGAAAGGCACACCCCCCCCCCACCTCCACATAGATAGACTCTCAGAGCTGTTCTTAGAATAGTATAGCTGTCTGCTAATCTATTTATAGCAACCTCCGTGACACAAATTTCAGGCTGGTTTTATCTCCTGTGATGGAGAACTTGTCAGAAGTTACCATGCTGATAACAGAAGAAAGGAGCAGGAGAAAGCCATGGGACTCAGTGTTTTAAAGAGCGATAAGAAAACACTGCAGATATACAGTATCTCACAAAAGTAAGTACACCCCTCACATTTTTGTAACTATTTTATTATATCTTTTCACGTGACAACACTGAAGAAATGACACTTTGCTACAATGTAAAGTAGTGAGTGTACAGCTTGTATAACTGTGTAAATTTGCTGTCCCCTCAAAATAACTCAACACACAGCCATTAATGTCTAAACCACTGGCAACAAAAATGTTTACACCCCAAAGTGAAAATGCCCAAACTGGGCCCAAAGTGTCAATATTTTGTGTGGCCACCATTATTTCCAGCACTGCCTTAACCCTCTTGGGCATGGAGTTAACCAGAGTTTCACAGATTGCCATTGGAGTCCTCTTTCACTCCTCCATGACGACATCATGGTGCTGGTGGATGTTAGAGACCTTGCGCTGCTTCACCTTCCCTTTGAGGATGTCCCACAAATGCACAATAAGATTCAGGTCTGGAGACATGCTTGGCCAGTCCATCACCTTTATCCTCAGCTTCTTTAGCAAAGCAGTGCTCATCTTGGAGGTGTGTTTTGGGTGTTGTTATCATGTTGGAATACTGCCCTGCGGCCCAGTCTCTGACGTAGGGTGATCATGCTCTGCTTCAGTATGTTACAGTACAGTACATGTTGGCATTCATGGTTCCCTCAATAAACTGTAGCTCCCCAGTGCCGGCAGCACTCATGCAACCCCAGACCATGACACTCCCACCACCATGCTTGACTGTAGGCAAGACACACTTATCTTTGTACTCCTCACCTGGTTTCCGCCACACACGCTTGACATCATCTGAACCAAATAGGTTTATCTTGGTCTCATCAGACCACAGGACATGGTTCCAGTAATCCATGTCCTTAGTCTGCTTGTCTTCAGCAAACTGTTTGCGGGCTTTCTTGTGCATAATCTTTAGAAGAGGCTTCCTTCTGGGAAGACAGCCATGCTGACCAATTTGATGCAGTGTGTGGCGTATGGTCCGGGCACTGACAGGCTGACCACCCACCCCTTCAACCTCTGCAGCAATGCTGGCAGCACTCATACGTCTATTTCCCAAAGACAACCTACTGGATATGACGCTGAGCATGTGCACTTAACTTCTTTGGTCGAACATGACAAGTTCTGTTTGAGTGGAACCTGTCCTGTTAAACCCCTGTATGGTCTTGGCCACTGTGCTGCAGCTCAGTTTCAGGGTCTTGGCAATCTTCTTATAGCCTAGGCCATCTTTATGTAGAGCAACAATTCTTTTTTTTCAGATCCTCAGAGAGTTCTTTGCCATGAGGGACCATGTTGAACTTTGAGGGACCAGTATGAGAGAGTGATAACATTAACCAGTACAGGACCGCGCAATAGCCGAAAGACGGCTACAGCGCGGCTCTGAAATTCCAGGAGGACGTCTATAGACGTCCTGCCTCGTGCGCGCTCCCCGCGCGCACTCGCAGCCTGCGGCGCACTCTCACGGCCGCCGCACGCTGCGTGGGCATGCCTGCATGTCGGGCGGACATCGAGTCCGCCCGACATGCAGGCATGCCCACGCAGCGTGCTGCGTGGGCATGCCTGCATGTCGGGCGGACTCGATGTCCGCCCGAGACCCGCCGATCACTTGTAGCAGCCTCAGAACGGGGAACCGCTGATGTAAACACGGCGGTTCTCCGTTCTGTGAATGGGACATACCAGATCTACTAATCCCTGTCACTGGGATCAGTTAGATCTGTTATGTCCCGACCAGCCCCGGCCCCCCACAGTTAAAACACACCCAGGGAACACTGTTAACCCCTTCACTGCCCCCTGCAGGTTAACCCCTTCACTGCCAATGACATTTATACAGTAATCAGTGGACATTTAAATTTCTGATCGCTGTATAAAAGTCATTGGTCCCAAAAATGTGTCAAAAATGTCTGACATGTCTGCTGCAATATCGCAGTCCCGATAAAAATCGCAGATCACCGCCATTACTATTAAAAAAAATAGTAAAAACGCCATAAATCTACTCCCGTAGTTTGTAGACGCAATTGCTGATTGCGTTTTTTTTACTAAAAATATGTAGAAGAATATATATTGGCCAAAACTGATGAATAATTTTCTTTTTATATTTTTTTTTGGATATTTATTATAGCAAAAAAGTAAAAAAAATTGTTCTTTTTTCAAAATCATCGCTGTTTGTTTGTTTATAGCGCAAAAAATAAAAACCTCAGAGGTGATCGAATACCACCAAAAGAAAGCTCTATTTGTGGGGAAAAAATGCTAAAAATCTTGTTTGGGTACAACGTCACACGACCGCGCAATTGTCATTCAAAATGCAACAGCGTTGAAAGACTAAATATGGTCTGAACGGGAGGGGGGTTTAAGTGCCCAGTAAGGAAGTGGTTAAATTTAACACACTTGCTCACCATTCACACCTGAGACCTTGTAACACTAATGAGTCACATGACACAGGGGGTGGCTAATTGGGCCCAATTTGGACATTTTCAGTGTGGGGTGTACTCTCTTTTGTTGCCAGTGGTTTAGACATTAATGGCTGTGTGTTGAGTTATTTTGAGGGGACAGCAAAGTTACACTGTTATACAAGCTTTACACTCACTACTTTACATTGTAGCAAAGTGTCATTTCTTCAGTGTTGTCACATGAAAAGATAGAATAAAATATTTACAAATATGTGAGGGGTGTACTCACTTTTGTGAGATACTGTGTGTGCCCAGCTCAACGTTCATGAATCGTGTTTACATCCACTTTAATAATAATAATCTTGCTATTTGTTTAACCAGCATAATTATATTGTGTTTTGAATTGTCGGAACTGTGCATCCCTTCTGAGATGAACAATAGAAGGATTTTGCACATCATTTTGGATACCTCTGAACACTAATATGTGTACAGTATCTGTTGTATAGCAGATTACATTATTTTTCTTTATTATTTGGCTTTTGCTCGCATTAATTATCCATGGCTAACAATATGAATCATTTGAGATTTGAGTTCTATGAGAGAACAATTGGTGCTTCTAAAACCAATTACAACACCTTTAGCATAAATAATTGGTCACCACTCACTTCATTAGCAATAAAGCATTCATCCACAGATTAATGTGATAACTGCTTTACTGTACACCTCGCCCTCTGTTTATCTAGGTGAGATTTTGGTGGCTGCAAGTATAAATACCAATGTTTCAGTCATTGGTACCTGAACTTCTATGTAAGCCAAGATCTCTGTAGCAGAGATTAACCTTTATAAACCGTCTGATTCATTTCATACTGGAGACGGAAGAAATAGATATGAATTCGTTATAACGTTTGGCTTTACATTTCCTTACATTTTTTTTTCTTCTACAATGATTTCATCTAATTTTTCTATATACATCTCATGAGTACATGCAGAAGTAAACAAATGGGTGAAACGGCACATTAATATGATCACATAGGGTGACATGACCTATTTTCCCTGGCATTACCGTGGAATCCCTTGGACAGTTATGCTAAGCCTGATTTTAATCGAAATAAATGACTGTCTTCCCCAGTGCAATTTTTTTTTTGGACATCAGTGTTCACTGACGTAGGCTGTCCCTATTACTTACTGTTTAATCCACATATCTCAGGTAATGAACTATGCCGTTCTAGGTCCTATTTTTATGTTGAGATCAAGAGTGTATTATAGCAATGTTAAATAAATAAATAATAATTTGACCCTTTCACTGGACAACATGTGCCCTGGAGCTTTTATCTATTTTTTTAAAGAGTCCCTGTCACCAGAGTTACATTTTCATTTTTAAAACATACACTAGTAGCATCTTTGCGAATTGCTTCCCTAAAACCTTTTTTTTTCTATAAGTGATCAAAGTTTCTTAGAGATTGAGCAATTCTGGAAGTATCGGTCCCAGCTTCTGCTCTCCAGAAGCTAGGTTACTGCAGTTTTTGTGCAGCTCTACTGAAAAATCAGTAGTTCTTTCATCGGTTGTGGGCCTTGAACACCTCTGGCCATATTCCTCAGGCCTCACTCATTACGAAGTTGTGTACTCCTCCATTAGATAATGACATTTTTTTGTCTGTTTTTCCCACTACTCTCCCTAAAAATGCTAAACCGTGTGTCTTCCCCATTCTTTTGTTTAGTGGAACAACAACTAAATTTCTTAACCACATCTACATGTCTCAAAGCAGATGTAGCTATTAAAATGCCTGTTGAATATATACACTGGGAATTTTTTGGGGCAAAATACAGAATAAAACAATCCAATGTCCCTCAAGAACTTAATGATGTGGTCCAGTAGTACAGAAGGTCGCTTCCAAAGACTTCCTCCCAGACTTCCTGCTAATTGACTGGTCTTCAGTAGTTATGCACATTTACCATGGTTTTCCCTTGGGTGTGAACCTTCAAGAGAATGTTGCTACAGGAAGAAAATGCTGCTACTAGTCCAGTAAAACATTATGCATTTTGGTTACAATATTATAAAAGATTTTGCTCTGCATAGTCTATTTTCATTATTCAGCATGTTATCTTTGTTGAGTTAAAACATGCTGGGGCTTATGAGGATAAAAATAAAAGATTTTCTATGGATTTTCTCTCTAATATAATTACTGCTGCAGACTTGGCATCTGCTGTAAACATAAATAAAGATCGTGCATGTAAAATTAATCCTGTTGTTTTTGCTGATTGAAACTACAGCAAAGTGGATCTTAAAATCTCCAGAATAAATAATGTGAAAATATACAATGTACCCAACAGCAGTACAAATCAGTGGCATTGTTCTTCTGGATTAATGGCTACATACTGACGGAGGTTTACGAGTAATTAGTTCTTTTAGCAAATAGATTTAAATGCTTTCTGGAACCCACATAGTTAGTGTATTCAGCACCTTATTATCATTTTTATGCAGCAAACAAAGCTTGAAGCTGCAAAAAAAATGATGTAACCTAATGGCAATGTTTTCTTGTATACAGTTTCAAAATAACGTGTATATTAATAATGGATCCCAAAGCCTTTTTAAAGCTGACCTACAGACAAATATAATAGCCATCATTTAAACAGTTAAATCATTTAAGAGCACAGCTGAGAGAAGGGTAGCACTGTAAGCCAACAAGGCTATATTGTCTTGTCCATCTAACACTGGATATTTAGGAGAAAGGAGAGCGTGGATCTCAATTGTTTGCTGTCTGGTACTCATTATCCATTCATAAGCTAGGGACTTCCTAGACCAGACTGTATTTTATTTTACTGTGTACAGAAAAGGTTTAAGAACACTACAATGATATAAATATTACCACTCCCTATAACCAAACCATAGTAGTAACAAAAAAGAAAGGACATGGTATTGGGTGCACTTAGGATTGGATTGTGTCCAAATTCAAACAGCCTTCATTAAATGCTTTTTTTTTTTTTGTTTTTTTTTTTCATTTAACAGAAACATTTTAATTCATCAACCACAGGATCTACATGTAGCTTTGTCACAGATTGTGCATAATGATAGCTTGATGTTCAAAAAATACAGCATATAGTGAAACATAGACATTCATTCAGAGCTAGTAGAGGTGACACATCACACATTATAGTAGTAGCAGTATTATGTATCAATAGATCGAGATGAGTCTGTTAGGCACTTAGTACGTTAGGTTATTACCGGGACCCTCAGTTCCCAACCCAGCCACCCCAAATTTTATCAAATTTTTTTGTACATTTGCGGCTCATGTATATAAGCTTATATAGTGGGAGGTTTGAATATACCATGGCCTTCCACTGTGAAACTGTAGGGGGTTCAGGCTCCTTCCATTTAGTTAAAATGGCTTTCCAGGTGTAAAACATGTTATAAAAGATGAACAGCTTCTTCTGAGTGTTTGGCGTGATTGCATCACAGATGCCCAGAAGGAGGACAGCGGGGTCTAGGGCCAGGGTGACATTGCCCATCATACCTACTATGTTGACCACCTCCTTCCAGAACTGAAGTATTTTAGGACATGACCAGAGGATATGCAAGAACCTGCCCAGCTCATCTTTACACTTGGGCATCTGTCAGCGTGGAATGCGTAAATTCTTGAGAGCCTCTGAGGGGTATAGTATGCCCTGTGCAGGAACTTGGGCTGGATATATCTATCTCTAGCAGAAATCATTAGTGGGCTATATTGTTGGATCCCTTCCTCCCAGTCTTCATCTTTTAGGTCAGGGATATCTGTTTTCCACCTATGGAACAGGCTAGTCCCAGTGCCCGAGTCCTGGGAGGTTATACATAGATATAGGAGAGGGTTCTTTCTACACCGCTGGAAATAAGGAAATGCTCCACCACATGGGACTGTATTGTTACCCAGTCAGGGAATTGAGAATGCACTGCATGACGTAGTTGTAGATATCTGAAAAACATTGTCGAGGGGAGCTGGAAGGTGTTTCTCAGTTGGTCAAAGGATAGCAGAGTGCCCTCGGGCATAATGTGTTGTAATATTTTTATTTCATATCTGGCCCACAGTGCAGGATCTGAAATAGACTGGAGGTGGCGCAGTTTAGGGTTGCCCCATAGTGGGGTATATGGCGATAATGTGTTGGGTTCATTGAGTTCTGTAGACATCTGTTCCCTAACCTTTACTGTCGTGCGCATCGGGGTTGTCATGTCCTGGTGAGCTTTTGGCCCCCTGGAACACAAGATTGCTGAGCGCCGAGTAGGACCCCAAGATAGTTGCCTCTAGATTCACCGTTGGGCTGGAATGGGTTTGGGTGAACCACCATCGTACCGTCACCATCACTGCAGCCCAATAGTATTTGCAGAAGCAGGGGAGTGCCAATCCACCGAGAGACAGGTTGTAGGGTGACACTAACGACCCTTGGGACTGATCCTGCCCAGATGAAAGTACCCACAATCTGGTCTAGTTTCTTAAAACAGGAGTTAGGGATAGGGACTGGAGTATTGCGAAATACATAAAGAAATTTCGGGACGAATGTCATTTTGAGTAGATTGATTCTCCCGAAAGGTAAGAGGGGTAGGGATTTCCAAGCCTGGCATCCATTAGTGAGTTGTTGGAGGACTAGGTATACATTTTCCGACAGGTATTTTGGCAGTTATTAAATGCTGTTTAAATAATGACTTGTCTTGATCCCTTAACCAAAAATGTTTTGGGGGATCAAGACCATTCATCTTTATTTAAACTGTGTTTATCCACTTAACCTCCAAAAGATCACCCCCCTTAATGAACAGGCCAATTTTTGCGATACAGCACTGCGTTATTTTTAGGCCTCATTTACATTGCTGCTGGTAAACAGATGTTTAGAAGCATTTGGGCGTTTTTTTCAACTGCCCCTGAACTTTTCTCTATGTTATCTTATCAGTACATTTACACAGGGTCGTTTAAGGTCGTTTTCAGGCAGTTGAGGTTAAAGGCTTTTTTGGAACGCAAAAAAATGGGTTCAGAGGCATTGGAAACGCCAAACAGCTTGTAAACGCGCCTAAATGCGGTAACTCGCGTCTAGGACCATTTGGTTTCCATTAAAATTTTTATTTGTTTTTTAAATGCTCCTAGACGCAAACGCGGCAAAACGCCGCTAAATGTGGCATGCAAAATGGGCGGTTTAGACGCCGGTATCTAGCTGTCAAAAAAATCGTTCAGGGGGGTTGAAATAGCGTCCAGTGTAAATGGGTCCTAACTGGCAAATTTCGAAGTCATGCAATGCTGTACCCAAAAAAAAGTATGTCATTTTTTTCCTGCAAATAACACTTCTTTTAGTGGTATTTGATCACCACTGGGTTTTTTCATTTTTGTGCTGTAAACAAAAAAAGACCGAAAATTTTGAATAAATATATATAAATATATTACTTTCTGCTATAAAAGATATCCAATAAAAAAAATTAAAAAATCAAATTGCTTCATAAATTGAGGCCAATATGTATTCTGCTATATGTTTTTGGTAATAAAAGTCCCAATAAGTGTATTGGTTTACGCGAACGTTATAGCTTATACAAACTATGGGATTTATACTGGAATTTTAATTTTTTTATACTAGTAATGGCGGCGATCAGTGACTTATACCGGGATGGCGATATTGAGGCAGACCATCGAACACCAACTGACACTTTTGACACTTTGCGAGAATCAGTGACACTAATGCAGGGTCACTGCTAAAAATATACACTGGCACTGTACTAATGACACTGGCTAGGAAGGGGTTAACCATCTAGGGCTTAACTGGGTTAACTGTGTGCCTAGCCAGTGTTTGTGTTTACTATGTGTGCTTCTTTTACTAGGGGAAGAGATGGATTTTAGTTCCTTCTGAGTCTCTGCCCGACGATCGGCGGGTGCTGGCAGACTTCGAGTGCCTGGCACCCTCAGATCAGCTTCTGCTGTGAATAATCATACCAGAAGCGGCCCGTCGGCAGCGTGCACATGCCCCATGCAGGGGAAATGCAGGATCACGTATATATTCGGGATCACGTATATATGCGTGATCCGGGCACAGCTGCCGCCTTGTAGCAGTAAAACTGCAATAGGGCGGTCAGCAAGTGGTTAGTAAAAATTGTTATGATTTTTTTTTTCATTTACTTAGGCTGGCAATATATTATACCATTTTCTTGTACAATTTTCCTTTAGATTTACCAAAACCATATAATATGAGGTCAAACCTAAACACTTTTACTTTTTATACAATCTGGCAGGCCTTTGCGCTACATAGTTGAAGGTGTATCTAAAGGAAATTGAATAAGAAATTTGTATAATTTATGGTCAGTCTTAAGGTTTTCAGCCTACATAGATGACAAAAAGATCCAAGCGCCTGACAATTGGCGCTAAGCCTATAGAGTAGGTGCACATAACAAAGGCCTGCATAGGCTTACATATAATGCCAAAGATAAAGAAATGTAATATAAAACACAATAGGCATGAAAAGCAGCATTTTCTCAGGGCGAGTCAGGGAGACCAGACTACGTAATTGAATTTTCAGCTGGCAGGTATCAGCGGGAAACTCATCCTTTCAGGTCTTCCACTTAAGACATTACCTCAAGACAAGAATAACAGTAGGATATCCAATACCAGGTCCACCCAACACCTCTATAGACTGCATGAACTGGTCCGTTCCAATAAAAAAAAAAGAGAAAAATGTTGAAAGGGGTTTAGGGGAACTGGAGTGTCCCAAGGTTCAAGTTACAGCGGGCCTCCCAGTGCCCCCACACATAGACTATATCCGCCACCTCTGATCCAGAAGGCCTCCAAAACCAAGTCAGAGCTCAGCAGGCTGGGTCAGCAGCATAATCTGCTGAAAAAGTATAGTCGAACAAGTAGAACCAGGTTTTGCGGTATTGTTTTTCTTTATAGTTAGAGGATGCCAGTATTTCATGCATGGAACATATTTTCTGAATTTTGCGAAGCCACACTTCCAAAGAGGGTGCTGTTGTTTGTTGCCAGAACAGTGATATCCAGGCCTTGGCTGCATTAAGCAGTTGGATAGTGAGAGAGCATTTGTAGTGTCTGGAGGACACTTGGGGGCCAGATGTAGCAGGTGAGCTGCTAGGTTGTCACCCAGTTGAACATCAGTAAGTTTGTAGGTCAGTCCAGAATGGTTGCAGAACTGAGCAGGTCCAAAAGATATGTGCCATCCTGGCTAAGACATCTCCACCACAGGAAGATTTGATGAGAGATCTTGTGAAGGGCCAAAAGGACTTTGTACCAGAGAATCAAAATCTTAGACCCTGCTTCTTGAACACCATTGGAAAAGTTTATTATGAATGTTAACATTACCATGTATTTTTTAACTGCATTGTGGCATGCAGAAAGATCTGAGGGGAGCACAGACCTTGGCTGTGCTGTCTGGTAAATGTATCAGGATCATAAATCTGCCTGCACAGGATTATAAACCCTTTAGCGGGTTGAATAGTTTCCATTCATGTATTATAAGGCCTCACACACGGGTGTATGATAAAAAATAAGCAAAACGTAAGGGCCGACGTCAGGGAAAATCTGCATTTATTTCCGCGTTTTGCATCAGCGTTTGTGAGCGTCAATGCACATTAGTGAGCGTCGGCGTCAATAGGCGTTTTTTTTAAAAAAAAACATTCCTCTGCTATTTTTTGAAAATGTTGGCGTCAAAAACGCCGGTTAACGTTGGTACAGCAGCTTTGGCGTCAAAAAAGCCAAAATGTTACGACGTTAAATGGTATGATGCTCTCTACAGCTCAAAAACATCGGCGTTTTTAAGGGGCCATTGAATAACACAGAGAGCTGTAAAAAACGCTTAAAAACGTGGCTGTAAAAAACGCCCGTGTGTATAGGCCTTACCATGTATACCGTATATATATATATATATATATATATATATATATTTGTTAATTGTATTTATTTAACTTCAGTTCCCGCAGTGGGTGCATTTTTGTACTGTTTTAACAACTTGTATGCTTTTTTTGTCTACATATAGTGCCAGTGGCTGACATTAAAGCAATACTAACTGGAAAGGACTGCCCGCACATGAAGGAGAAAGGTGCTCTCAAACAAAACAAGGTGAGCCCTCCCAAAAGCATGTTTCCTGCAATATTCAATATATTTTTTTTTCTGCAATGATTCATCAGAGCTCAGTTCTTCGCAGTAGCCCAATTTTTGTCACTTTGTTAAGTAAGTCTGTAATTAATAGATGACATCTATGGATGCCTTGAAGCCGTCATAGTAGTATAATTACACGGTAGGCTCCTCGCGTGTCAGAATTCCTAGTACTAATGTAAAGAATATTTCTCAGCCGAGTAAAGTATAACCAATTACTTTGCATATTAATTAACAAGAACAAATCAATGACAATTGAGTAGATGAAAGCATTTTTTTTTTTAAAGCCCTTTGATTTCTCTATGTATTTTGTCAAATTAAGGGTGTTTTTCTAATTGGCAAGGACTGTTGCAGCCATAACTGTTCTTTCAGAAAAACATAATGATGAGAGTTCTTCTGTCTTTTTTTCTTTAGCTTGCATCAGTGTAAATTGTAGATGTTCGAACAGTTTTCCAGTAGCTTGAATTTCTCATAAAACCTGCTAACCATGCTGCATAATAATGTGATCTTTTATATAGCCATTCTTTTGTATCTGAACTTGTACACATCAGCTCCGTTGCAATGCTGTTCGCATGAGTTATGATATGAATGTTTACCATGTGCATTATTTCTTATACACTAAAGTCCCTACCACTGCTCCCATAAAATCCTTCTTTTCTCAGTTCTTTTTCACTCAGTTAATACAGTCATCTTTGACACTGGAAAAACTGTATGTCACCCTTATCCATGTTTTTAGCCTAGTGCCAAGTACGGACATTAATACTTTTGTAAAGTTTTCACACTATTTCCTTGAAAAAGCCAAGTTAGACATTGGATTTTAAAGCGTCGATGTTACCTTTCACAAGGTTAAAGGAATTTTAAAGTCTCTTGGTTTTTTTTTTACCTTAATGCATTCTATGCGTTAAGGTGAAAAACCTTCTGTGCTGCAGCTGCCCCCAGAGCCCCCTTTTTTCTTATCTGAACCCGATCATTCCAGTGATGAGCATGAGCCCATCAGCTCCTGCCACTGCCTCGGGTCCTCATTAGATAGATTGATAGCAGCAGGAGCCATTGGCTCCCGCTACTGTCAAACAAATAAAATGACACGGGAACAAGTCCTGCTGTCTGTGTCTATAGACGCAGCAGTGGGACTCAGAGCATGCCCGCACGGGTGCCCTACATGGAATGCGGCTCTCTGTGGGGGCACTCGATGAAGAGGAGGAACACCATGGGGGAACCCCAAAGGAGGAGCGGGGCCGCTCTGTGCAAAACCCTTGCACAGAGCAGATAAGTATGGCATGTTTGTTATTTTAAAAAAAAGAAAAAGAATCTTTACAATCACTTTAAGTTGTTTTTCACTGCTTTTAAAATTGGTGGGCCTGGCTTAAGCCTGGTACACACAATGAGATAATCAAAAGAATGATCGTCTTGTTTTTTTTATTTTTTGCTAGTCTCCATATCAAAAATAAAGAGGTTACTAAAGTTCCAAAAATTATCGTATGAAAGAAAAAAAATCGGAAATTATGTAATATATTTTTTGGATGAAAACTGTACTGATTAAATGAGAATCGTAAGATCTGGTATTGTACAGCAAAAATTTTCGTGCTTATCCCATTGGATAAATTCACAACCTGTCCTGATCGGCTCTCAAAAGCTGTGTACTAATGATCAGATTATCGTAGAATCATTTTGAAAGCGGTATTTTTCCTACGCTTTTTGATTGTGAACATTAGGCTTTAGGGGTAGGGTGCATGTACATAAACAGAATTGTCATTTGATTGAAATTAGCTGAGAAGTTGTTTAAATCCTCAACTTCAGACAAATTTCTTTTTGTAGTTTTGAATACAACAGAGAAGGTTTTTTTTTTCTACTGCTGTATGAGGTTTCATTGAGAAAATGTCACCAGCTTGTCACCAGTACAAGATGTGATGAAAAATCTCTAAAGGTTACGCAGACATTTTTTCACATAAAATGAAAAGGTGAACTAACCTACAACACCCTTCCCAGCCCCTTCAGTCCCTAGCTGCCCTGATGACAATTTATTGCCACCCACTCCAGCCTCTGTATTAGTCTTGATATTTCAAAACTTCACTACGCACCCCGGAGACTATATGGCATCATAATGCTCTCAATGTTGTGCGTTCATTGGTCAGAATGGCTAAGTGACAACACTGACCAATGAGAATCTCTACTGCGCCTTTTTCCTTCTGGGATTTGTATCCTGGAATTAAAAAAAGATTCTCATTGATCGTGTGGCCATGCTGACCAGTGACCACTCACTATCCTCCAGGTCTGTGTAGTTATGTTTTGAAATGTCTGTACAGTTTCACCATCTGGGGAGGGTGGCAGAAAATGATAATAGCGGAAGCTACTGTAAGCGCAGCGGCGACTGGAAGGGTGGGGAGGGGATTGTGAGTTATGCACCTTTTCATTTTTTTAAAGAAAATATTAACTAATCCTTTACATTTTGGCTGGATACTCCTTAAAGTACACTTGTCATGAAATAAATATATAGGCTTCCATTTATTGGCATTTTTTGCAAACTCCTAGTTGCCTGGGTGTGTCTCAGATCCAGCATTAGCATGCAGCAAATGAAAGCTGGAAGGAAAAAAGAGCAATGGTAAATTAGATATTTCTGTCATGAAAAGTTTTCTTTAATGTAGTTATTAGATGGCTGTCAATTTATTTGGGAAGTGCTCCAACATTACTAATCAAATATGCAAAACACAGTGTTTCATTTGTAACTAGTGAAATGGCATGCCTTGCTGTTGATTGAGAAAATGTTTATCATCTTGTACTAGCACATTTACAATTTTACACATGGATGTTTACAGTCATTTTACTGTTTCAGTGCTTCCCCCCAAAGTGGACAAGCCAAAGGCAGAAAGGTGGCATCTTATAGAGAACTTTAATATAAGAAAATTAAAACTTCCTGACTAAAAATCTAGCATTTATGAAAACATCTACAATTGTATTAACATCTTTACTTAACAACCATGAATGCTATGTCCATAACTTGCCTTACACAAGCGCATTACATCTCTGTTTAATACTTATACCTAGCTGTCTGTTTTATCATTTAGGAGCTGCTCGAGCTAGCATTTTCAATCATGTATGAATCCAACAGCCAACTAAATTTCATTGCTCCAGATAAACATGAGGTAAGTTTAATGGTTCCATTTTTCGTGGAGAGCAGTATTACCAACCACCTTTGTAATGACCTCTGTCAACAGGCTTTTTTGTGCATTTCCACACAAGTCTATAGGAATACAAAAACCAACTGCAGGTCAAAATATGTCAGGAGCTATGAATCAGACTGAGACAGAAGTGCAGTAAAAATCACACTTTTTAATAAAATGTTAAAATAGTACAAACAGAATAAACATGGTCAAAACATTACCAGGGTTTGGTAACCAGAGCGTGTAGATGGAACAAGCCAGTAAAACAGGAATTCAGAGATCAGCGTAGTCAGAAGCAGCAAACGGAATCAGGAACCAGAAGGGGAGTCAGCCAGGCAAAAGTCTTTAACAGGAAATCACAGCAGAGAGTTTCTGGATATGTCGACCAAGGCGAAGGTACAGGAGGTCTGATCCAGGCAGTTTAACTAGCCAGCAAGGGGCTGACTGATGAGCAGGACATGATCATCAGGTGAGTCACTGTGGAATGATGAGTACAGGCAAA
This sequence comes from Glandirana rugosa, assembly GCA_018402905.1. Classification (NCBI taxonomy): domain Eukaryota; kingdom Metazoa; phylum Chordata; class Amphibia; order Anura; family Ranidae; genus Glandirana; species Glandirana rugosa. The sequence continues at coordinate 176,750 of BLSH010056430.1, read as the reverse complement.
TAACTGACAGCCTGAGCTCTGAGAAGTGAGGGCTGAGCCGAGCCCTGACAAAATGCACCTGTCAATGAATTATGATTGATCACAGAAGCATCTCAAACTGATGCCATTGACACAAGCCCCACACCCATCGATAAAGGCCCTTACACATATGTATAGGTGACTGTTTTTTTTCTTATTTAAATTAGCAGTTAGGATGTTATGGATTAGTTAGTTATTTGTCATTTAGGCTAAGTGTATCCTAAATGAGTATATATAAAGTTTGTATAATTGTCCATGTCCTGCACACAGATGCAAAGATGCAGAAACCATCCTGGTGCATTCTAAATTCAACAAAATTGTAATTCGGTATAGGGGAGGCACAGGGGGCATGAGAACAACTAGTATAGTATATATTGTGCAAATTAACGATTCTGTGAAGTGCAGCCACTTCTGAGGAAGGCATATTAGCAGGTTGAATGTATGAACTATTAATCTGCTTGCTTCGGCCAGAAGATAGGATCTTGTAATAGCAAAAAGAGATGATGTTCACATTTAGATTAAGAGTGCAGTGCCAGTTAGGGCTCCAACTTTTTATGTAGGAGCTTAAGAAATAGTGCTTCACCTTTAAAGAGGTCCAATAACTCTTTTTAATTGCTCTAGGACCTCAGAAATATTCAGTCCCCAGTTGAGATCAGCATAATGAGCATTATCACGAATAGAGTATGTACACGCCAAAAATGATTGCTGGAATCGTGACTCCTAGGTTGAATACTTCTGCCTGAAAAATAATCATTCATAATTAGGCTCTTACAATATTTTGAATCCCTATTTTAAAATGACTGTAATGGAGCAGGTTATATTTGTCCCAATATTTATTTGAATTATTATTGCTAGAGCCTTGCTGCACAATATATTTTCTGTCTTCATCCTGATTTGGATTTTAGTAAAACAGTCTTGCAAGTCTGGAAAAAAAAATCTAAAATTAAGTATGCAAATTATTCATGGAAATATTGTCAAGTTAACCAACACATGCAAATGCTTACATTTGACTTGGGCATCTAGGCACCAGTGGCATATGGACAAGGGTTAAATTCAAGGGTTAAAGGATACTTACATTATCATGAGAGAATTATGGGGTTGCCATTGCTGGTCACCCTTGAAAATAATACATACCTGGTTCTGTCTAGTCACAAACAGGGGCTGCACAATGTGCGTCACTACTCTTTCAGTGCACGCTTTTAGGTCTGATCTGACTTGATTAAAATCAAAGAACACTTTATAAAGTGAACTAAGCTTAACAGTAATTAATCACATTCTCTGGTATACAAATGGCCACTAGAGGTCATTTACAAATCAGTGTATGAGATGCAGTAATAAAATGAGCAACAGAAAGCGAGAAAAAAACATCTCAACAGGTTTTTGTTATCATAATAATTTAAAATATACTTACTAAAAATATATTATAGTTTTCCTGTAATTCTGTTTTTAAAAAAATTGCATTTTCTATCCATTATATTGGCAACTATCAGACCTTATTATTATATACGTAGATTATAAACAGTCGTTAGCCATTATTAGCGAGTTCTAAATGTTATAGATATAAAAATAATATTTAAAAAAAGTAAAGTACATTAGAAGAATGTTATTAAAATTATAAGCAAAAGGGTTACCTGCACCAGGAAATTTTAGCTTAGAAATTTTTAGAAATTCTGCTTTCAGAAAACACTGGTTCAGACACTTATTATGGATTGGAAGGCATCTATAAATAATGCTTTATGATATAAGTAATCAGTCTACACACATTGAGGGTGCCCTATCCAATGTGAGAAAATGCTAGATTAACCAAATACTACCTTACAGTATAATCTTTCTTTGTTTTCTCTGTTTTTGCAACATCTGGACAGAAGTGGATAAGCGTTCTTGAGACTCAATAACACCTAGCTCATTATGTTTGTCTTTTTTTGTCTTTCTCTTGGGCTACCCCACCTGAGAGACCACTCTACTGTGTGAATATAATCAATGCACACTTCAGTTTACCTGCTTTATTGGGAAATAAGGCATTTTTATAGTGAGCGCAATTTTTTTTTGTAATATTAAATTGTTTGCATTAACCAGTTTGGCCCCAGAGCAATTTATTTTATTTGCCGCATATATTTAAAAATTACTTTAAACCCCCAGAACATTAGATATTTTCTTAAAGCAGGGGCCCTGTTGAATAAAAAGGTGATGGTTGCAATTTTGTGTGCCACATGATATTTGGGCAATTGTTTATTAAAATCAAATTTTCAGGAAAAAAGATAATAAAACAAATTTTGGTGCAAAAACACACCATATAATACCCATTTTTGGTTAAAATATAAAAGATGAGGTTGCATCGGGCAAAAAACTATGGTGCCCAAAAATCACTATAGGTGACACTTTAAAAGCTCATCGGTTTAGAGTTAACTAGGAGCTCTTGAGCTAGAATAATTGTTCTCACTCTGGTGATATGTTACACATGTGGTGCAACCACAGTTTACATATGCGCCCACACCCTGGGCTTGCTTTTGCATTTGCTCAGGTGTACGGGGAAACCACAGTGTCGCCAATATATATTTTTTTATTTTAATATATTTTTATTTTTTAAAACTTTTTGCTTTTATTTATTTGTACTTGATTACTATCACATGGGGTTAATGAACCCATATGTGATAGCATTAGGCAGGTGACAGGTACTCTTTATGAAGACTTTAGGGGTCTAAAAGACCCCAATGTCTACCCTGCCCTTCATATCATCTAACCAAGCACAGGTCGGCTTGGTTAGGTGTGTCCCCTGGCTGTACTGGCCAGGAAAGGGTGCATCTGACACCAGAAGTGACATCACGCCTGGTTACATTGTTTGCATGTGAGATCGAGGCATGGATTTGCCTTGGTCTCACATCGATCTCTCTCCCCTAGCCGTCAGTTGTGTTCCCGGGCTCGTCAGTTGTGAGCCCGGGAACTGCGGGAGGGGGGGAGGCACCATGCTGCTGGCTCTGTGAAACTGATCTGCAACTATGGAGCTGCCCCATCACTTTCACTTTCAAGCCAGGAGCTGGCGAAATGAAACCAACACAAGCTGATGGCTGCTTCTGCGTCCACCAGATTGTGATTAAAGGTTCAATCTTTGGACATCCGTAGTATGTCCAAAGAGCCGAATTGGCTAAAGTAATTTTGGTTATAACTTTTTTGGATGCTGCTGTTTTCACTTCATTTTAAAAGGTAAAAAGGTATCCAAACCCAAAAATAAAAATGTAATATATTGCAGTCTACCAGTCCAAAAAGTTCTCATCTCTATTTTCATGCAAAAAAAGTTGCATTTTTTGCATCCCTTTAACTCTTGGGGAGTATCTCCCCAAATGTGAAATTCCTATTGGAAGAGGTGCCTAAATTTGGCTTGTACCTTAGTGCAGACTGAGAAAATCAGTGAGCCAATCACAGAAGCAGGAAATTATATTTCTGGGGGTGTTATGTACATCCGACAGTGTAAAGCACACCCCGCAGTTGCCATATACAATTAATTTTACAGAAAATGAAATAAGCTGCAGTTTAAAAAGGCAATGGTAATTTTTAATAACATTAAGTTAAAATATGGCTTGTGTAGCACCTGTGCTAAAAATGCTATATCATTTATGTTGCTATATTTTTTTCCCACAAAAGTGGAGTTACCTTTTCAGCTGGATTCATGTATTTTCATGCATGCTTTCATATGTTTTTATGTGTTAATCAACATGCATGCATTTCATGTGTTGCCATTGTCATCAACAGACCCTATAATGTGTTGATATATCAAAAAATAAACAACACTTGTCAACACATCACACAGATGTGAACTAGCACCATTTTATATAATGACTAATCTGTGTACATGCAGCAATGTTGCACACTGTAACAGCTTCAGATCCGTGCTATAGCCGGTTGATGGCTACAGCGCAGATCTTATTTGCCGGGATGTCCTCCCCTTTGGCATGTGCTGGGCCTCCCCTTTGGCTCGCGCCGCGTGTAGCCCATGTAGTGCCCATGGGTTGGGCTGACTCGATGTCCGCCGGAGACCCGCGATCTGGTCACAGAGAGCCAGAACAGGGAACCGCCGATGTAAACATGGCGGTTCTCCATTCTGTGAGGGGGGGGCATGACAGATCTACTGTGATCGGGATCAGTTAGATCTGTTATGTCCCTATCAGCACCCCCCCCCCCCACAGTTAGAACATATACAGGGAACACATTTGACCCCTTCACTGCCCCCTTAGTGGTAACCTCTTCCCTGCCAATGACATTTATACAGTAATCAGTGTCTATTTTTAGATCTGATCGCTGTATAAATGTCATTGGTCCCAAAAAAGTGTCAAAAACGTCCGACATGTCTGCCGCATTATCTAAGTCCCGATAAAAATTGCAGATCGCCGCTATTAACAGTAAAAAAAATAATAATAATAAAATCGCCATAAACCAATGTCCATAGTTTGTAGGCGCTATAACTTTTGCGCAACCCAATCAATATACGCCAATTGCAATTTTTTTTACCAAAAATATGTAGAAGAGTGTATATTGGTCTAAACTGATGAATAGATTTGTTTTTTTATTTATTATATTTATATTATTATTTATTATAACAAAAAAAAAATATTATTCTTTTTTCAAAATCGTCGCTCTTTGTTTATTGCACAAAAAATAAAAACCGCAGAGGTGATTAAATACCACCAAAAGAAAGCTCTATTTCTGGGAAAAAAAGGACATCAATTTTGTTTGGGTACAACGTCGCCCGACCGTGCAATTGTCATTCAAATAGTGACAGCGCTGAAAACTGAAAATTGGTCTGGGCAGGAGGGGGTTTAAGTGCCCAGTAAGCAAGTGGTTAATGTGCACGTGTTAAAATGCATTAATGTGACTGGGCCCTTAAAGGGGTAGTAAACTGCCAGAAAAAAATAAAATCGCAGTGCCTCCCCTGCAGATTTAAGTCATAATGTACTATTACGCACTGCACCGACTGCATGTTGTGTTAATATCTCCTAAACAGTGCAAGTTTAGGAGATATTACCTGTACCTACAGGTAAGCCTTATTATAGGCTTACCTGTAGGTAAAAGTTCAAAAGTGGAGTTTAATTCCATTTTAAACTTGCATTGGAAGAATGAACTGTAAATAACAATTATGTAACATTACAAAATAGGAAGCAGAGCCTGCATATATGTGAAAATGAGGCAATCCCATCACAAATTACACATAGAGGTATAGTTTTCAAGACATTAATTACATATTGTTTATATACATCATTCTCATTTGTATGTGCAGTATATCTATATATATATATATATATATATATATATATCCAAGTGAGGTGAACCAGTGTTGCCAACCTACCAGAATGAAATTTACTGACACAACGCCAAAAATTTACTGGCACAGCAAGTTTTTACTGCCATTCCCAAAAGTTACAAAATTACAGTTTTAAGTGCACATTTCAGTATTTCGGCTACAAACAAGTACAATATGCAATTAGCAATATGATGTAAGGTAGATAGTAAGGCAAAAAACATATTTCTTATTTTATTTTTGATATAGTAAGTAGCTCAGGGACAGGACTTAGGAGGGCAAGAAATTAGAATGGGCAGCACACGACACAATGACACAACGCGTCCCCTCCTGAGTCACAGTGACAGTCTCTCTCCAAGCCAGGTGGTCTCTGCAGTTCACTCCAGTCTAAACAGCACTGACAGTTCTGCTCCCAAACCACAGACCCGCACACAAGGCACTGCCCACTCTGCTTGGCTCCCTTGCACCATGACATCACACGACATGCTCAGGCGCCCCCTCTGCCAGAGCCACCCGAACACACTGTAGCTGACAGTCGGGTGGTCTCGGCAGGCTCCAGACTGAGTCTACCATCACAGCCATAATTTTTACTTGCAAACTTTGTCTTGTACTGGCATTTACTGGCAGGAGAAAATTGCCTGTTTTTTACTGGCAACAATGAGGTGAATAGCACTCTTAATCATCTTGTAGGTGCGTGCAATCAAGCTTTACCCACAGGCCATATGTAGAAAACAACAGCCGGGATTGCTGCACTCAAAAATGTATTTTAAACAGAAAAAATATATACAAAAATACATACAAAAAATTTTAAAAAGTGCATACATTCTTTTTTAAGTCAGTGACACATATGCACATGCACATTTAGTACATCTTCTTGGTATGTCTGTGTCCTCTTGTGTGCACAGTGTCTTCATACCTGTGAATGATATGGTTACACATGTACACCGATGTACAATGTACTCTTGCTTCTGAATCTTTGCTTCATATATGTTTTTCTATTAAATATACTTTCACCAATTATCTGTTCTTTCTAACAAAAAGAAATTAGTAAAACAATGCTATAACTGGATTATGAACATTTTTAAGGCATCCTATATCACATTATTCTTCTGCCTCTATGCCAAAGGGTTATTTCGCTTGCTCACTAAGCTTTCAGTAAAGTGATTTTTCTCAGTCCCCTGTGACTACACCAGTCTCCAGCTTCAGTGCATGACCTTTCATTCAAGCATCTTCCATAATGTACTGTACCTCCTCAGGGTTCTGTGCTCTGAAATATCTCATATGAATCTCCTTCTCAGCTAAATATGTGAAATACGCATTATCCTGGTTAAATATTCAAGTAAAAATTGGTCAGCATGGCTATTTTTGCTATACGATTCAAAAGATGTATTAAACACAAATGACACCTACTGTGTGCTCATTTTGTGCAATCTAGATTTAAGCACATATCTATGGCAATACACAGCAAATTGAAAAAAAAAGGTGTGGTGTATAATTCATACAACAGCTTAAGAGGGTGGTAAGTGCATTTGATTAGAGGTCAAAGCAGAGGTTAAAGGATACAAGCTGTTATAAGAATGCTGAAACAACACTTTGGCATGCTTAAAATGGAGTGATTACCTATGCAGAAGACAGTAAATAAAGACAAGAATACATTTCATTGTGTATGTGTCAGTAAGTTGATTAAATGAGCAATATTAATGCATTTGTTTCTGCATTGTTTTTTTTAACTCAGTAGCTCTAAATGAAGGACCTTAACATCACAGTCTCAACAAAAAATGTCATCACAGACATTTTAGGATCAATAAAGCCCAACTCCAAGCTGGCCACAAAAATAAATATGCACCCTAGCTAGCACCCAGATATGATTTAACAAGAAGGAATACTTACCCTAATCTATGGCTATTCAGTTTTCCTGCCCACTAGCTCCAGTAGTGATGACTGGTCCCCCAAATCTGTTCTTCTCTTTTTGTGTTGCCAATCTTTGAACCTGCATTATGTCTGTTGATGTTGAGGGCCCACTTACATTACAGCAATGGGGAAATATTACTCTCTATTAGATCACAACTAGACCATTTATTTTTCTTAATTGTCCATACAGGAATTCAGATACAGTCTGGTTATACTGCCACTGACAGGAAACGGACACTGCCAAAAAGAAGAATTGAAAGCCAGGCTCTGTATAACACCTGTTCTATCCAGCATGCCTCACTTTAGTGTCCTAGGAGGTTGGATGCTTTTTACTCAACCTTGCTGAGTAAAGTCTAACAATTTTTTGCTAGCCTTTTTTCTTCTTAGATTTATTTTTCTCTGTAACTTCACTCAAGATTCCTCGCTACACATCTGTCCACTTGAGCTAGTCTCTATATAGCAGCTGTCCGTATAGGCATTTACTCATCATTAGCTTTGGAGTCCATTCCCAGATCCCACTGGACTGGATGTGTGGGGCTAGCCTGAAATGTTATCTTCGAGCACTGGGCTCTGAATTCTAGCACTTTTTATACCAGAGTGTATTGTGTTGCCGCTTTCCAGATCCAGAACTGAGGCACAGCCCCAGATGTGATCCTTTCTCAAATGACTCAGTGAGTAAGGGTGGCTTGACCTACACCAGGAGCTACATCTTCTTTTTACCATTGAGTTCCAGAGTTAATTTCCTGCCATCATCAGCTTTGGAAGCAAGTTCTGGCTTCACTTGGCTGTCTGGCTAGGCAACCTCCTTCTTACTATGGAAATTGTTCTTCCCTGGTTACTAAGGTTTGATTCTTTCTGAGCAGTCTGGTGGGTCTTTTCTCTTGGGGCCTGTTCTATGGGTGGTTGCCCCGGTGTTTTTTTTCTGTTTACCACTCCATCTTTTGGGACTGTTCTTCTTTAATCAGTTTATTATGTTTCACGTGTTTGGAGGGTTTTTTTGGTTCACAGCTTCTCGCTGGTTCAGGCAGAGAGTTCCTTTGGGTGGAGTCATTCACGTCTGCTGGTGACCTCCTCTGTTCTGGTCTTATGCAATAGGTTGATCCTTTGTGACCTCCTCTTAGTCATTGGCAGCCTTCCTTGTCATGCAGGAGACATTTAATTTAATTTAATTTGGTCACAAGTAGGCATTTGTTCTTCAGGTGATCCTAAGTTGCAGACAGACTCTACTTCCCTGTCAGTGGTTGTTGTCCAGCCCTCAGTTGGACTGCTTTTTAGCTTGCCAACTGTATGTGTATTCCTGTGTCCCTCAATGGAGGATAAAGAAAAAGTGTCCACCTGAAGGCGACAGTATAACCTAATTGTATCTGAACTTCTTTATCCCTCAATGGACCTCACGATTATACAGTAAGTACAAAATCTTATTTTATTAGCCAGCTCACAGTTCTGCATTAATGAAAACCCATAGTAAGAGAATATGCAGGCTGCCATTGCTGACCTTTCTTTTTGAAAATGCTAGTTGCATGGTTGTCATGCAGTTTCATAGACTTTCATATGCCGAGTCACTGATCAAGAACCAGCATTGCAGATTAGAAGTTTTGACTTCACTCTGACTTTCTAATTTTGTGTCATTTCAATAAACCATAAACTACTGAAGCTAGACAAAAATAATAGACATGGCCAGGCAATTATTATTATTATTATACAGGTTTTATATAGCGCCAACAGTTTGTGCAGCGCTTTACAAAATGATTAATATTTGCAAAGAGGGGTCAGTAATGGTAGCCCCCTAGTACTTGAAAAAAAGGTCAAGCTAATCCTATACTCTAAATGTGAAAAGAGGTGCTAACTTGCAGATTTCACCTATAATTGAAATATCACTTGTGAGCCAGCTAACTGTTTTAGTCTCTCAAATCAAGCCATCCAAAATATATGAAATATATCATTCTCACTTGAGAGAAGATGTATAAATCATTATCATAATCACTCATACCTTTATTTTCATTTTGCACAGTACTGCATATGGACAGATGGACTTAATGCCTTACTTGGAAAGGAAATGATCAGTGATCAAACAAGAACTGACATGGACACATTGCTTAGCATGGAAATAAAACTACGCCTTCTAGACCTGGAAAACATACAAATTCCTGATGCACCTCCCCCAATTCCAAAGGAGCCTAGCAACTACGATTTTGTTTACGACTGCAACTGAGACCGTCAGCAAACATGCATTCTTCAACTGGAATTGTTAGAACTGGAGACTTAAAAGAGGAAACTTAATTTTATTTCTGGTCATCTTCCCCTACCCTTTCATTTCAGACGTTCAGTATTTGGCCAATTCAGGCATATCATAGAAGTTAACTTGGTTGTAAGTTACAATGGGCATTTGCCCCCGAAAGCACCAGGAACTAGATGTCCATATTCTTCATGCTTTAAATGACATGTTAACAAGGAATGTTCCACAGGCTGGTGCTTTTAGCTTTATTTTCTGGATGAAGGAGGAGATATACTTGATGGCCAGTGCTGCTTTTTTTTTTGTAATAAGAGGCACAAAAGAAGGCTACTGATGACCGCTCTGAAGCTTTGAATTGAATTTTCTCATCCTCTGCATTTTCTTTTGCTTCTAAAATAGAAATAGTGTTAAGGTCCTTTAGACCTTGTCGAATGACCAGTTTAGCATAAATTACTAAAGTCACTGAATTATGAAACACTTTTCTTGCACTTTTATTTTGAGAATTCGGTATTAGGAGAGTGCTGCTGATCTGTATGCCATTGTAAATGCACACATATCCACTTAGATGCTTTGTTTCACAGCACATAGTACTTAAAAGGGACCAGAGACAGAAAACAGAATTGTGATTTATTTAAAAAAAAAAAAAAATTTGTAACAACCCAGATAACTACTACAGTGATGGGAGTTTTACTGGAAAATGCTACGATTATCAGGTGTTTCAGCTGTTTTAGGTGAAGTGATCTGTTACTAAGTCTGCGATTTACTTAAAAAACACTTCTTGGCCTTTATCCTATTTTCATCGCATCTTATAAGAACATATTTGCATGTATAAAGATTATTTAAGCAGAAAACATTTACATTGCCAAGCTCATGCAGGGTTAGGGTTATTTTTTAAATAGCTGTTTAGAAAAGGAAGATACTGGTGACCATTTTCAGGTTCCTGAATATCAAGCAACAACCAAAACATATGAAGATTCTGTACTGGTAATCACTGTGATGTCCCTAAACCAACATATCACAAAAATGGTGAGCTTAGCAAGGATAGAATGAACGAAGATATAAGTAGAAGCAGAATTTGTGTTTGTGACAGTTTTGTGAAAGTACTTGGAATGTTTATGAAGCGGGTAGGTCTGCTGTATATGGCCAGTGAATATATAATGCATATGATTATTTGCCGTAAAACATCAGTCTATCACATGGTTTACTAATATGACCTTTTTGCCAGGTTTCCTTGACCCAGATAACACATGGCACATGTGGTTTGATCTTTTTATAGATATATACTTATTGCATCTTTAGGGTATAGAGCAACCAGCTATTTCACAGGCAATTTAGTAAAATCATGTTTGTTCCTAGAATTAGCAATTTATACATTGCCACATTTCCATTGTTTACCTTACGGATTTTCTATTTATTTAATATATGCTGAACATTTCATCCAGTGACGTGGAAAAGTTGTACATATTCATAATAAACAGTATGTGCTTTTCTTCTGTTCTTGCTGTTGTGTGGTCTGTCACTTTGAAAATGTCGGTGAAAAATATTTCTGCAGCTATGTTGTGGTGTTTAAAAGGAGAGATTGTTAGTTTGGTATAATATTTTTAGGGAAAACACATCAAGGTCTGCAGGGTTATAGATAAAAGCGCTGCACATGCCACTGTAACACAACAGATTTTTTTTTTAATGAAAATCTTGATGCACAAGAATTCCTATGCAATAAAACTAAAGTGCACATCTCACAAGTTATTCATTCAATAAGATGGAGCATTAAAGTTTGGGTTGTACAAGTGTTCCATATGTTCCTTAATTTCCTAACAGTACTATACTTTATCTAATGTAGTATAAATGATATTGCGCAAAAGCCTGAGTGGAGGAAGGATGTGTTTGTAAGAAACAAGGCGAGCTGCTAAACAACAATCAAACTAATTGTAATTCTAGAATCAAACACGAACGGTATAGCGCTCAGCCTTACAGTTAGCTAATGCAAATGGATGGATATTTACTCAAAAAATGGTAGTATGTAAATACAATAGGTGAAAACAAAGTTCATGGCAGTCTATAAAAGCCCTTGAGGGTGACTGGATGTGATCAATATCTTCAAACAAATCTAATTCGTCAATTCCACAAGGAAGGATAAGAAATTCTCCAATCCTGTAAAGATGGAGGCTTACCATAAAAATACGTCATCTGGGGTTCATATTTTTATACGAAACGCGTCGGGAGTTTCTGTTGCCCTGATACCTATAACGTTCGTGTTTGATTCTATACTTTATCTAAACCTATCACCATTCTGATGCTGTACCTTGATTTCTCTACATATCAGTGCTCTTCAGTTCACGTATTATTATGTAGTATTATTATACATTTATATAGCGCCAACAGTTTATGCAGTGCTTTACAATGTAGAGGGGGGAGACAGCACAATTACAATACAGTTCAATACAGGAGGGATTGGGACGGTGGTACAAAAGGTAATAGCTGCAGGGGATGGGTTGATGGGGGTGGCTCAGGTACAGTTCTTAGGCGGGTGAGGGATAAGCTTCCCTGAATAAATGAGTTTTCAGGGATCTTTTAAAGGTGGACAGGGTAGGGCTGACCGGACATACCGGGGCAGGGAGTTCCAGAGGATGGAAGAGGAGGTAATAAGGGTGCTAGAGAGCAGGAGGTCCTGGGAGGAGTGGAGGGGATGATTTGGGCGGTATCTGCAGATGAGATTGCTGATGTAGCTGGGGGCGATGTTGTGGATGGCCTTGTATGTTGTGGTTAGTATTTTACATTTTACACGGAGGGGTAGGGGAAGACAGTGAAGGGATTGGCAGAGAAGGGCAGCAGTCATGGATCGGTTAGTGAGGTGTATTAGTCTAGCAGCAGCATTCATAATAGAATGAAGGGGGGATAGCCTGTGTAAGGGTAGGCCATTAAGGAGAGAATTGCAGTAGTCAAGGCGGGAAATAACCAAGGAGTGAATAAGTTGTTTTGTGGTGTCTTTAGTCAGGATGGGTCGAATTCTGGAGATGTTGTGGAGGTTAAGGCAGCAAGTTTTAGCCAGTGATTGGGTGTGGGGGCTGAAAGAGACGTTGTAGTCTAGGATTACACCCAGCACCCTGGCATGTGTGGAGGGACCAATGGTTGTGCTATTGATCTTAATAGTAAAGTCATGGGGGGGGGACCGGCAAGGAGGAAATATAACGAGCTCACGTATCTACTATTTGATTTGTTAAGTGAGAAAAGCCTCAACTTATTGCTTGCATATGTATGCTTATTCCTGCCCATAAAAATCTTAAAGCTGATCTCCACCTTTAATGCCCTTTTAAAAATTTAATTTGGGCCAGGCTGGCCCAAACTAACTATTGTTTGCACTAACAGGTGCTCTTTCTGGGCGCACTGTATTAACTGTATGTAGCCTCAGCTACATACAGTATACAGCACTGTGTTTTGGCAGTGGGATGGGGAAAAAAGTAGAGCCAGGCTGGGCGCTGCTCAGCCATTCACAGGAAGCTTTGTATTCTCAAAATAAATACAAAGCTTCCTCATTGACAGAGATTGTGACATCATCCTCTGCCTCTGCATATTAGCGGTGGTATTGGGAGATTATACTCATGTGGCAGAGGCTTTTCCCAGTGAGTTGTGCAAGTCCAAACTATATTTTAGGGCATGGCAGTCTACTTTTATTGAGCAAAACAGGAAGTTAACATAACATCAGTTGTCCATGCAGAAATTGTTCCACATCACCATGAAAAGACAATTGAAAATGCTAAGCCACCTGGCTCCCTTGTTAGCAGCCAAAAAGAAAAAATGTAGATGCTGCTCAGGTAGCAAGGGAAAGTCCAACTACAGTGCAGGCAGGGACATGGACCTCGTCCTAGCTCCAAGCTGCAGCAATTTCATAGGAAAAGATCCATAAGCCACACATCATGAAGCAGACCCACATGCACATCGGATATTTTCCCTTGTTAGCAGCACCACTGCTCTTCTTACCAGTCCCTCTGACTGTGTTGCCTAGCTCTTCTGGTTCACTTGGCTCTCAGCCTTAAGTCAAAGTGCCCTGCTGTATGGCCCACTTCTGGCCTATGGAAAGCGTTCTTCTGACACCCAATGGGAGCCCACCTGACTCCTAGAACAAGACCTCCTAGCTGGGGCTTCTCTGACCCCTGGGTGAGACCCTCTGTCTCTTGACTCCTGGATGGGGCTCCTCTGACCCTTAGGTGAGACCTCCTGTCTCCAATATGGGAGCTGTCTCCAAACTGGAAACTTTGAGCTATCCTCAGGCTTGAGTATATAATGACCCTGCAGTGCACACCTGTGCACTCACACAGGCTGCAGGTACCAGGTAAAATCCGGACACAGGATTGAAAATTCTCACGAACACAATACACTTTGGAACCTTCACGTTTCAGGCCCGGATCCAGGACTAGATAATCCAGAGAAAACCAAAAACACAGCTTTCCTCTCAGAAATGATAGTCTGGAACTTTTCATTAACCCTTAATGCAAATCCTGTGTCATATTCTACATTTCCACAGTGGCAGGATCTCACACTGTCACATAGCCAATCAGAGGAAGCATTGTATTCATTCATAGAATATGAAGCTTCCCGTGAGAGGCTGAGCCTGACACTATTTTAATTCGTGAGCAAGATAAAAACTTCCCATCCCACTGCTGGAACACAGTGCTGTACACTGTATGTAGTTGAGGCTGGATACAAAATCTATTTGGGTACAATGTTTCATGCCAGAGTAAGTGACATTAAGGCCTCATACACAATTGGCTCTTTACCCCGTGACCGGCTGTGTCCAATCACAGCCGGTCACAAACGAGCCTCACGTGCACGCCGCTCGTGCGCGCCCCTGGGGGCGCGCAGCGCGGCGATCGGCCAGTGCCCCATTTCTCGGTTAACACATACTCCGGAATTACAGTGAATGAGACCGTACTTTGTAACATGGGTTTATCTAAAACATAGGTCGGAGTTGATGTATGTCACATGTCGTGACACAAGGTCGTCACCCTACCCTTCAAAAATAGAACGAGTGCTTAATTTTATCACAGTCCGAGTCGGAGAGTGCCCTTCGAAGTATAAGATACTTACTTATGTTACGAAGGAGACTAACCGATACACTGTCACACTCTAGGACGGTG
>BLSH010056430.1:132505-155965 GCA_018402905.1 Glandirana rugosa | reverse complement strand
AAAGAAGAAAAACTAATGACTTGGCCTCCTTGTTCACCTGATCTGAACCCCATAGAGAACCTGTGGTCCATCATGAAATGTGAGATTTACAAGGAGGGAAAACAGTACACCTCTCTGAACAGTGTCTGGGAGGCTGTGGTTGCTGCTGCACGCAATGTTGATGGTGAACAGATCAAAACACTGACAGAATCCATGGATGGCAGGCTTTTGAGTGTCCTTGCAAAGAAAGGTGGCTATATTGGTCACTGATTTGTTTTTGTTTTGTTTTTGAATGTCAGAAATGTATATTTGTGAATTTTGAGATGTTATATTGGTTTCACTGCTGAAAATAAATAATTGAAATGGGTATATATTTGTTTTTTGTTAAGTTGCCTAATAATTATGCACAGTAATAGTCACCTGCACACACAGATATCCTCCTAAAATAGCTACAACTAAAAACAAACTAAAAACTACTTCCAAAAATATTCAGCTTTGATATTAATGAGTTTTTGGAATCATTGAGAACATGGTTGTTGTTCAATAATAAAATTATTCCTCAAAAATACAACTTGCCTAATAATTCTGCACTCCCTGTATATGTATATACATTTTTTTTTTGGTTGCACTGGATGGACTTGTGTCTTTTTTCAACCTGACTAACTATGTAACTATGTAAGTACGGTACCTTGCATGCCAATAGGATGTCCATGATGACCAGCAGCTGGCAAGACCTGTTTTCATTCTGGGCGAGGACAGGAGGTGCTCTGTTCCTTCCATTGGATCTATGATGTGACATGGAGCTTTCCCTGGCTGCTTGCATTTCCTGCCTGTCCTTGTTCTCTAAGCCCCCGATTAGCCTGTCCTCCGGGTCTGGGAGCGGTGAGGAGGTTTAAGGAGTCCAGGGGTTCCAGTCCCTGGGAGGTGCCGGGGATGCTGTGCCCACTGTTCCTGGCATCTTGCTGCTTTCCTTTACATCTCATGCGCCTCTTGCTCAAACTATGTAGACCGGGTGATGTCATCCTGACCACCTCTTGAGGCCTTCGCTGTCCCGCTCCTCGCCCCAGCTGTCATCGGCCCTGCTAAACTGTGTACAGCATCTAGCGCAACTGCACTTGCAGCTCACAGTATGTTTAGCTTTAGTAAATCAACCCCCATTCTGTATATAGCAGATTACTCACTACTTCACAATTAGAGAGAAACAATGGTAAAATATTTTTTTTATCATTGAGAAGAATTTACTAAGACTGGCATGATGTGGTGAAAACGTTCTTTTCCAAAGCTTAACTGAAAGATGCAGATTGGTTACTATGCACAGCTGGTCCGAATTTTGTAAATTTCCCCCATTGTTTTTTTAGCCAATATTTGCTGCTTATTCCCTATCATTTTCCATGTTGAGCCTTTTATGCCTACCTTTTCTTAGATCTATAAAGAGTTGAAGATTTTTCCTGTGAACTGTGTTGACTATAGGGGCTATAAAGTCTGATTGGATCTGATTTTTGGATTGTAGAAGGAAACTCACATGAAAATTACACACGGCTCAAACAGTGCTTATTTATAGCTAATTAAAAAATGAAAACCACATAGAACTAATAACACTGCCTTTGGCTTAGAGGAGCACATTTATAAGAAATCAAGATAATAAAAAAGCACGATCCATTTGTTATCATGGGAGAGAGAATTACAAACTACTGTGTACAGGAAGATGAATTTAAAAAAGAGAAATGTGAAAAAGAATTGGACTGGGAAAAATGCTTACCGCGTTAAAATGTGATTAGCGTGGTTATCTATAAAAATAAAAAGTTGAATTTGGTTCCCCCATATTTTATATCATAGCTGAAAACATTTCAGTGATAATATCAAAATATTTCCATTCCAATGCTGTCAGTCACCACGTTCTAATCCATTAAACATTTAATCGCTGTTCATTTGATTCCATTTTCTGTAGGACTGCACCTTTATCTGACACTAACCACAGGGGTTTTCTTTCAACTCTGATTCACCAGAGATGTGAGACATGGCATGGACTGAATTCTAATGTAGCATTTTCTCTGAGTAGCTGCAGCTCCATAACCTTTCTAATGCCAGTCATTTATATTGGTGCACATCTCTCCAAAGCAGAGGAGGATGGAAAAGTTCATACTAACGGTGCAAATGTTAAAAGTCAAAAGAACTTGCATGAACTATTTAATATGTTAAACTAATTATTAAGTATTGCTTCTCATGTGCCTTTTTTCAGATTTTCCATTTGCGTTTGACCACTTCAGCCCTGGAAGGATTTGCCCCCTTCCTGACCAGAGCACTTTTTGTGATACGGCACTGCGTCGATTTAACTGACAATTGTGTGGTCGTGCGACATTGTACCAAAACTTCTTTTTTTCCCACAAATAGAGCTTTCTTTTGGTGGTATTTGAACACCTCTGCGGTTTTTATTTTTTGCGCTATAAACAGAGTGACAATTTTGAAAAAAAAAAATTATTTTTTTCTTTTTGCTAATACATATCCAAAAAATATATATATATAAAAAAAATGTATTCATCAGTTTAAATTGATTCAGGCGTAAATTGATTGGATTGCGCAAAAGCAATCACGTCTACAAACTATGGGAATAGATTTATGGCATTTTTTTATTTCTTTTTTTTTACTAGTAATGGTGGCGATCTGCGATTCCGCAGACAGATCAGACACTTTAGCCACTTTTTTGGGACCAATGACGTTTATACAGCGATCAGAGCTTTAAATAGCCACTGATTACTGTATAAATGTCATTGACAGGGAAGGAGTTAAACTGTAGGGGGCGATCCAAGGGTTAACTGTGTTCCCTCACTGTGTTCTAAATGTGTTGGGGCTGGGCTGGCCGTGGCATGATAGATCTAACTGTTACCGATCACTGTGTCATGTCCTCTGACAGAACGGAGATCAGCCATGTTTATATCAGTGGATCCCCGTTCTGCCTCTGAAGTAGGCCATCGCGGGTTTCCGGCGGACAACGTGTCTGCCTGACCCGTGGGCATGCTCACGGAGCACGCAGTGGGTGCACGCGGCCAGCGGTGCGCGCTTGCCCGCAAATCGCGCATGTGCGGCCGACGTACAATGACGGCGGTTTGCGCAGCTGAGCCAACCTGCCGCAGCGGCTGGTCAGCAAGCAGTTAATGTGTTACTAAATCTACTACAGTAAAATCAGTCTGTATATGCAGTAAAGCATGCCTGTTATACTCACTGTGGGGTTAATTGTCTGCATTTTATAAAAAGGCTGTGTGATCCTGTCCGGATAAGACAGAGTTAGTGGAGTAAGGCTGCACATGCTCGGTTTGGTGTGTATTGCTAGAGAGTTTTTTCCTTGGGAGAGTGCATGTGATCAACACAGGGCCAACCACAACTGTCCAGACAGAGGGTCAGGGGTCCTGCGTTCTGATAGGACAGCCAGTGCAGTATGAAAACTCCTCCTACAAGCTTTAACCAGACACTGATAGAAGTCACAAGACTGCTCTAAATTCTGATGAGAAAGGGTATTTTACAGTTTATATTTACTAAAATAATTGCATTTCCATGTTCTGTGTACTGTGGGAGACCAGATATAGTAGGGTCCTGGGTTTAGTAGCACTTTAAATGCCTGTTTTTTACATTACTCAGTGCACGAGTGTGTATGTGTATGTGTGTGTGTATACTCTCTCTCTCTCTCTCTCTCTATATATATATATAGTAAAGTGAACTTAAGTGCATGTTTTATATATATATATATATATATATATATATATATATATATATATATATATATAGTGTTTTTATATGTTTTCTGTATTTTGTATAATTATTAAAAAAGTATATTATACAACATTAAAATATTTTCTATGAATAATTCATATTTATCTATTTCCAGCAATTAGATGGACCTCGGGGCTCCTTTTCATGTAACTGAGCTCAATAGCCTAAGCTAGAATTACAGATATAACTTAACATAACAGCCAGTCATAGTGATCGCATGTTTTTTTTTTGGCTTTAATAGTGCTAAGTCACAGACATGGAGCAGGCATGCAGCAAAACTAGAACAAAATCTTTATACTTGTAGAAGGGCATAACAGTTTGGTGTTGCTACATAAAAGGACCAGAAGGGGATTTAAACATCAAACCCCACCTTTTTATAAAAGATTGTTCAAATGGAAATATTTTTGAACTGAAAAAGAGCGTTTAAAAGCATTGTAATATTTATGAATATGACCAGGTTTAGGAGATGCACAGTAAAGCTTTGTGTTGGACCAGCAAAGGGTATGGCAATGCGAAAGATGTACTGTCAAAGACAACTGTTGACCACTTACAGAAAATGCTAGTTACCTGGTAGTTATGCTGACTATAAATTATTTGAGTGAATTATTTTTTCACCAGCAGATGACTTTGGACCCAAGGTGCGGGCTCCAAAATACCATGGTCTACAGCAGAGCCTCTAATGATATAACTTTTATTGGGCCTGGAAGTCCCACATTGTAGATCTCTAGGTTGCCTAAGTTGGGACAGCTCATAGTGCAGACTGGAACATGATGAGGTCTGGCCAAGCCAGAAGTCAGTACAGACCATCATATCAAATAAACATGAATATGCTTTAAATTAGTCCCATGATTGAAAAAGATGTATTAGAAAATAAAATATGTGATTGCAAATGCCTGATTACATGAGACAGCATAAGAAGTAATAAGGGGACCAATGTACACTATACTTATTTCCAGAGGAGAAGCTGGATATCTAGGGGGGCCCTTTACTAAAAAGGGGCTTCCAAATTCTGACCCCACACATTCACATAAACCTTCACATCTTTTTTGGGGAACAGGATGCAAGGATGAGGCTTTTGTCCTTTCAACATAAGGACAAGATGTTTTGAAAGAGGGAAGAGAGGCTTAGCTACTACATCATGCTGTTCTATAGCAGCATCTTGCACCATCTTATATAAATAATAAGAATAAGCCACCTGAAAAGGGCCCTCTCCTCACTTAATGGTATATGGTAAATATATGTTTGGCATGTACTCGAGTAGGTAAAGTTTGGGTTTGACAAACCTCAAAGCGCACTAAGCTGGGTTTTGGGTAAATTTGCTAATCCCAATTCATTAGCAAATAAAATAAAAATGCTCAGGGAACATACCACATAAAACCTGTAGATATAGCACATAAAGGAAGCATCCAAATTAAAGTTGAGTTTATTGTAAGCCAAATAAAAAAAAAAATTCCCCACACACATATCTTGGAAAATTTCAATATCCATTGCTGATTCTGGCCTAGCAGAGAAACATTGAGGAAAGGTATTGTGAGATTGCTGCTCTCGTTCCAAACTACCTCTGACATGATATAATGTTTTTTTCATACTTTAATGCCATTAGTCCCTTGCACTCACAATATATCCACTTGCTGCAAATGGATCTTGCAGATGATATCAAGGTGGCTTCCTCCATGAACCACAAGCAATACCACATCCTAAATAGAGAGCTCATCTGTGACACCAGCTTCCAGACTATGGTAACAGGCTTTCTAGAGTACTTGCCATGTCATTAATAAACTTGGATATTATTGGCCTAAAAAGAAATATAAGCACTGTTTAATAACTACATAAAAATGTAACTAAAAGACTGATGGAGTGGGTTCATTGTTTGGATTTGTGGGCTAGGTCAAACCCCAATAATTAACTTCACTACAAAGCCAACCATATGGCATTTATGATACAGAGCTGTACAGCGTAAAATTCTTGATCGCTCGGGAGTGCGGTTTAGTAAGGAATGCAAATACCTGTACATTGGGGAGTCAAAGCAGCCTCTCAACAAATGAATGGCCAAACATAGGAGGGCATATTCTATAGGCCAAGACTCAGCAGTTTTTCTACTCCTTAAAGAAAAGAGACATTTCTTGCAAAGACAGTGAGGTGCAGATTTTGGACAAAGAGGACAACTAGTTTGCAAAAGGTGTGAATGAGGATGTCTACGTCTGAACAGAGGTGAGGGCGTTCAAAACCATCAGCCTTCTGCATAATGTGGAACAAGTCCAGCTGATTGTCACAAACTACTACTAGATGTATGAGTCATGAAATGACACTTTGAAACCTGACTGCACACTCTTGATTCTCTGGCATCACAGACTTGTTAAACATTGAGTGAGTAGTCTTAATCGTGATTCCTAGAGTGGACTTCCACCTCCCTGTGTGTCGGCTCTCACCTCTGTAAACATGCATGCTGTCGATGGCACCCAGGCCATGTGGGAAGATATCCCACTGATGGCCAAGGCCATCTTTATGTCCCTACACCCCCAATCTGTCTATGAAATGTGGATTTAGCACAAGCTCAGCAATGGCATTATTAACCTACATAAACACTGTAGCCACTGTTGGTTGGCTTAGTGCAAATACTGTTCCAGAAGCAGTTTCGAAGTATCTACATCCCAAAATATAAAGGGTCGCTAGGAATTTCCCTATCTCAGGAACTGTTTGGGTGTGTGCAGTGGTGGGGCTGATCTATTAATCTATGAGGCTGAATATATGCATAATAGCTTCTCTGCTTAGCCTGTATCTTTGACTGATATTGACATTCCGCATGGTATCCAAACATGTTTGTTTGGCAAAGACATGAGGTTGGCATACTCAAGAAACAGTAAGGATTGCAATGATATTCTCCTCCATAGCCAGCATCACCTGTTGCTAAACCTACTAGGACATTCACCAAAATATAACTAACCATTCTGAGCTATGCGTGTGTGCAGCGTTCTTTATAGTCCCTCTAAGCCCACTTGGGACATACGTGTGCTGCACAGCTGCATGTGTGTGCATTCTACCTCCAAAAAAAAAGTACCTTGCATTCAAGAAACAAAAAAGAAAATTATTGCATCTGGGTCTACTTCATTTCATACCTCTCCAATGTTTTAAGGTATGTCTGGTAAAGGAAGGGGGAGGCATATGCTTACAACCCTCCCTTTCCTGGCCACCCAGGCTTCATGTCTGCATAAGGGTCTGGTTAGCATATGGTGAACTCTAGGCCGTTTGTGACAAAACCTTTTTTTTTTTATACATGCTCCCAGGGCATGTCAGTGCTTCCTATTTACTTTCTTGAGAATGTATAGTGATGGTAATATATTCCTCGATAATAAACCACGCACTGGTTTATCATTAACAATGGAAATTGACCACTCCTCCCTGCAAAATTACACACCAAAATAACATACTGTAAATATACCATATAAACATATAGCTACAGTATCTCACAAACGTGAGTACATCCCTCACATTTTTGTAAATATTTTATTATGTCTTTTCATGTGACTAACACTGAAGAAATGACACTTTGCTACAATGTAAAGTAGTGAGTGTACAGCTTGTATAACAGTGTAAATTCGATGTCCCCTCAAAATAACTCAACACAGGCAACAAAAGTGAGTACACCCCTAAGTGAAAATGTCCAAATTGGGCCCAAAGTGTCAATATTTTGTGTGGCCACCAATATTTTCCAGCATTGCTTTAACCCTCTTGGGCATGGAGTTCACCAGAGCTTCACAGGTTGCCTCTGGGGTCCTCTTCCACTCCTCCATGACGACATCACAGAGCTGGTGGATGTTTGAAACCTTACGCTCCTCCACCTTCCATTTGAGGATTCCCCACAGATGCTCAATAGGGTTTAGGTCTGGAGACATGCTTGGCCAGTCCATCACCTTTACCCTCAGCTTCTTTAGCAAGGCAGTGGTCATCTTGGAGGTCATTATAATGTTGGAATACTGCCCTGCGGCCCAATCTCTGAAGGAGGGGATCATGCTCTGCTTCAGGATGTCACAGTACATGTTGGAATTCATGGTTCCCTCAATGAACTGTAGCTCCCCAGTGCCAGCAGCACTCATGCAGCCTCAGACCATAATACTTCCAGCACTGTAGGCAAGATACACTTGTCTTTGTACTCCTTACCTGTTTGCCGTCACACACACTTGACACAATCTGAACCAAATAAGTTATCCTTGGTCTCATCAGACCACAGGACATGGTTCCAGTAATCCATGTCCTTAGTCTGCTTGTCTGCAGCAAACTGTTTATGGGCTTTCTTGTGCATCATCTTTAGAAGAGGCTTCCTTCTGGGACAACAGCAATGCAGACCAATATGATACAGTGTGTGGCATATGGTCTGAGCACTGACAGTTTGACCCCCCCCCACCCCTTCAACCTCTACAGCAATGCTGGTAGCACTTATGCGTCTATTTCCCAAAGACAACCTCTGGATATGACGCTGAGCATGTGCACTCAATCTCTTTGGTCAACCACGGTGAGGCCTGTTCTGAGTGGAATCTGTCCTGTTAAACTGCTGTATGGTCTTGGCCACCATGCTGCAGCTCAGTTTCAGGGTCTTGGCAATCTTCTTGTAGCCTAGTCCATCTTTATGTAGGGCAACAATAATTTTTTTCAGATCCTCAGAGAGTTCTTTGCCATGAGGTGCCATATCGAACTTCCAGTGACCAGTATGAGAGCTTGAGAGCGATAACACCAAATTTAACACACCCGCTCCCCATTTACACCTGAGACCTTGTAATACTAATGAGTCACATGGCACCGGGAGGGAAAATGGCTCATTGGGCCCAATTTGGACATTTTCACTTAGGGGTGTACTCACTTTTGTTCCCAGCAGTTAAGATATTAATGGCTGTGTGTTGAGTTATTTTGAGGGGACAGCAAATTTATGCTGTTATACAAGCTGTGCTTCAGTGTTGTCACATGAAAAGATATGATAAACTATTTACAAAAATGTGAGGGGTGTACTCACTTTTGTGAGATACTGTGCATTGAAATGTAACACCAAGGGGGTCCTTTAGCCTAATCTGGAAAGTGGCCATACAGCTGATGAAAAAACGCTCCAAATAATAATTATTATTGTTATTATTAAGGAGTTGTGTAGTGCCAAAAGGTTTTTTTTTTTTTAACCGACGGCGACAGAGTGGCTCCATAACGCAAACCGCTGTCATATGTTGGCGGCTGCGATATCCCTCACTGTGAGCGCGAGCCACCGGAGGTGCGCTCACTTTGTGTGGGGGGGCCAGGGAGCGGGTAGGGTGGACTCGATCGCCGACGGCTACCCGCTATGCCCCCCCAGCAGTGAAAGAACGGAGGTCCGTGTAAGTAAACACGGATCTCCGTTCTGTTAGAGGGGGAAGGGGTGTGATCACAGGCTTCCTGTATATGGAAGCCGTGATCACTCCCTTCTCCCAGCCAGGCCAGCCCACATAAAGTTAAAACACGCACAGGGAAAACAGTTAACCCCTAGAGCGCTCCCTCCAGGTTAACCCCTTCACTGCCAATGGCATTTACACAGTAATCAGTTCATTTTTATATCACTGATCGCTGTATAAATGCCAATGGTCCAAAAAAGTGTCAAAATGGTCCAACAAGTCCGCTGCAATATCGCAGTACCGCTAAAAATCGCAGATCGGTGCCATTACTAGTAAAAAATTTAAAAAAAACCCCCAGAAATGAATTCTCATCATCCGTAAACGCGGCAACTTTTGCGCAAACCAATCAATAAACACCGATTGCAATTTTTTTTTTACCAAAAATATGAGGAAGAATATCAATCGGCCAAAACCGATGGAAAAAATTAGTTTTTTTATATATTTTTTTTTTTGGATTTGTATTTTAGCAAAAAGTAAGAAATTTCGGGTTTTTTTTGCAAAATTGTCGCTCATCTTTTGTTTATAGCGGTGATCAGAAATGACGCAGAGGTGATCAAATACCACCAAAAGAAAGCTCTATTTTTGGGAAAAAAAGGACGCAAATTTTGTTTGGGTACAACGTTGCACGACTGCGCAATTGTCAGTTAAAGCGATGCAGTGCCGAATCGCAAAAAGTGCTCTGGTCCTAAAGTGGGAAATCCTTCCGGGACTGAAGTGGTTAAATAAACGTTATTGGGTTTTACAGATATTGCAGCGTATAGATTGACCAGATAGGATGCAATTGAACCAAGGACACCTCCTATACATTTAGGAAGCAGTATAAAATCCTCATGTCATATCCTTATATGAGAGAACTACATAACATATTAGATATGTTAGGGGATAGATAGAGGGAGGGAAGGTAAAGGCAAGTGTGGTGTCTAGCTGACCAGACTCTCCCTTGTCTGGTCGGGATACTATTAAATTTAGTGAGATGTAAGATAGGAGGGGGGCCTGTACCTAGTGGTCATGAATTAGATGCTCGAGGGGGAGAAGGAGAGGGGTAATTATTAGAGCAGATTTGACACTAGTTGAGGGGGAACGAGGAAGAATGTAAAGACTGTCGAACTTGAAGGGTAGAATTGTTGGGTAGAGTTGCTGGAGACGTGGATGACACTAGTAACATTATGAACATTAGGAGGAGTGGGGGGGCATGTGGGGGGGGGCTCCCGACCCGAATAGAGGGAGGGAGGAATCCACCACCTACAATTAGCCCCCCTATAGCTTACCACAGCCACCGGTGAGATCCGCTAGGTGACTTCTTGCTAATCGTCTATGTCTAGGGAAGCATAAATACCATACAGCAATACAATTATCAGTTTAGTAGTTTGATCAGTGTAAAGGTTGACCCAGCTTTCCAGGTTTTAAGTCTATAATGCCCATCTAAGAACAGTTAGAAATTACAGGCAAGGTTTAACGAGCGGAATAGTTACTTTGATGAGTGATCGAGGGTTCCAGGACTCAGTTGGACAAGCAATACCAGAGTCATTTGTCCATAATGGGTGGTTTTCCTGGTAGTATAAATGTTAGTTACGTTAAGTGACAAAGGGAGGACCTGAGAAGGTATATATTTTCCCAGATATACGCAGGTACTTGACAAGATCGGTGCTAGATAGTGATTTGGCAATAAAATGGGACCATTTGTTCCAAAAGTGGGGGTAGGCCCATGGTGGGATAGGTCAGTATCCAGTTTTTCCTTGCGTAGAAGACTCAAAAGTTCCTGTCTGACTTCAGCAAGAGTAGGAGGGGTGATGGAAGTCCATTTCCCCAGCGTGGCTCGTCTTGCTGACATAAAACATGTCGCCAGCCAGGCTTTGTTGCTTTGAATAATTTGTCGCTGAGAGGGTGTTGGAAATGGAAGACAGTCATCCACATAGCCGCTAGCTCTTTGTTCCAGGCGGTTACTGATGAGGCGTTCAGGGGCTTGGACCAACGCATGTGGAGCGGTTTGTAGATGGTAAATATTTTAAACTGCTGGGATTCTAGAAGAGTGTCTATGATGCAGGGCTGAAACCGCTTGAGTTTATTGGTACATAAACCTTCAACATATCTTATGGCTTGGTGAACGGATAAAAAGTGATTAGCAGATAAGTTATAGCATGCAAGCATGTGGGATAACTGAAGAGGGAGACCTGTGGCTACATTAAACAATTGGGCAAACCTGAGAAGCCCGTGGGAGGCCCACACAGTGTAGCCTCCGCCCCGTTTGGTCTTGAAGAAGTTTGGGTTTCTGTGAATCAGGAGATGAGGAGATGAAAGATGGAATTTCTTTCGTGTTTCTTGCCATGCCACCAGTGTATCACAGATTAATAGATTGTTTTTGAGTTCCGGTGGGAGGGATCTTAGATTTCTGTGCAGCAGGGCCGGCAGGCTGTATGGGCCTACCATCTGGGATTCCAGATCATAATTTGAGTACCTGGAAGTTTGAGAAAGCCAGTCTAAGCAGACTCACATTAGGCAGGAGAGGTTGTACGTTCTCAAGTTTGGCAGATTAGCTCCACCCTCACTCCTGGGCAGGTATAGTTTCTGTAAAGCGATGCAGGGTCTGTGACCATGCCAAAGAAAGGCTGAAAAAGCCTTTTGCAGTCTTTGAACATCCGTGTGTCGCATTAGGAGGGGGATGGTCTGCAGGGGGTAGAGGGTAGAGGAGTTTGGAAAAACTGACCATTTTGAAAAGATGACACCTGCCGAGGAGTGAGAGTGGAAGATTCATCCACACCTCCAGTTCGCCTATGTCCTTAGTGACCGCCGGGGAGTAGTTTAGTCGGTAGAGAGTGGAGGGTGACTTACCAATTTTTACTCTGAGGCGATGATGGTGATGAATTGTTTGGCCACTGCAAAGATCGAGGTGCACACCAAAAAAGGGGTCTTATTGTGGTATAGTGGGAGGATTTTGCTCTTAGCAAAATGAATGCGTAAGCCTGAACAGAGTCAAACGATTAAAGATATCTTGGATAAGTGGCATGTTGTTTTTGGGAGCAGAGGTGAACATAAGAATATCATCTGCAAACCATGCTTGGCGAAGTTCTTTGTTCCCTAAGTTGATGCCATGTAGATTTGGGTGGGAAAATAGGGAACGGGATAGCGGTTCCAGGGTTGAAAAGCAGCGGTGACAGGGGGCAGCCTTATCTTGTCCCTTTATGGAGTTTTATGCTGTCTGAGGCATGTCCCGCTGCAACAATGTTCGCTGTAGGGGGCAAGTACATGGTCATAATGAGGTGGAGAAAGGGACCATAGAAGCAGAGGTGTCGGAGGACCATGGATAACCAGGCAAAGCTGACATTATCAAAGGCCTTCTCTGCGTCTAATGAGATAATGGCATTGTCGCTGTCGAGGTTGGCTTTCGCATACTCTAGGGCCATGATGACTTTCCTGATGTTGGATGAGGCCGAACGGCCCTGTGTAAAACCTGCCTGCACTGGGTGAATGATTATAGGCATCATTTTAGCTAGTCTGGCAGCTATGACTTTGGAAAGTATTTTAGAATCTAGGTTAAGCAGGGATATGGGCCTGTAGGAGCTTAGTTCTGTGGAGTCTTTGCCTTTATTGGCAATTCATTTGATATGTGCCTGATAACCAGAGGGTAAGTACACGCCTCCTGTCATTATTTTATGGTAAACTTTGGATAGTATTGGGACTGTAAAGCTTTCGGGCATCTTATAAAATTCGGGGGTAAACCCGTCAGGGCCTGGCGACTTACCATTGGCCAGTGAAGAGATAACTTTGGAGATCTCTTGTTCGATCACAGGGGCATTTAGTAGAGAAAGTAAAGAGGCATCTATTTTGGGAAGGGAGGCCTGGTGTAGGAAGCCCTGGGCTATGGTTAAGTCTATAGGATCTTTACTGTATAACACCTCGTAATAGCATTCCAGGATGGTATTAATCTCCTTAGCAGCTTGCCTGGTTTGTTGCCAAATTTGTGATATTTTAGCTCAAGGTGGGATTTATGATTTCTCTCTTGTGCTTTAGTCATGTTTGGCTTCTTGCCAAAGTTTTCTATGTGTGGGTAGATTAACATGCATCAGTTGGGATTGTGCCAACTGTAGGCGATTACTCACTTCTCGATAGTTTTTAAGGACATTCTTTTTGTGGGCTGCAGCAAAGGCGATAATTCTACCACGAATGACAGCCTTGCCAGCCTCCCATGATAGGTTAGGATCATCATTGTGTATCATGTTAGTGGTTTCATAGTCTGACCATGTCTTATGTAGTATAAGTCTGAGTTCTTGGTTATGTGCAAGGTAGGATGGGAAATGCCAGGTCTGTGTGGTGTTGGGCAGGGTGAGGTCAAGAAGACATAGTGAAACGGGGGCATGATCAGATATTGCAATATCCTGAATTTGGGATTCTGAAGTAAGGGGGAGAAGAGCGGCGTTGCAGATCAGGTAATCTATCCTGGAAAGTGTATGGTGTGGTGTGGAGTAAAAGGTGTATTATTTTCCGTCGGGGTGGACTAGTCTCCAAATGTCTGTGAGCTGAAGGGCTTCTGCAAATGCTGCTAGAGGGGAGTTTGCTGAGGCAATTTGAGAGGATGTTTTGGGATGCCCATATGATTTGTATTCTCCTGCGTGTATTACTGAGTTAAAATCCCCTCCTATCAGGAAGGAAAGATTGACATAGGGTGCTAGGTGAGTGGTCAAAGTCTGGTAAAAAGCTTTGTCAGGGGGGTTGGGGGAATAAACATTTGTGAGGGCTATGTCCCTGTTGGAAGTATGCAAATGAACCATCACAAGGCCACTAGTATCGTCGTGTTTTACTGAGACTACTTTGCAAGGGCAGTGTTTGTGAATGGGTATGAGCACTCCTGCCTTGCCTTTCACCAACGCCGACCCATAAACGTGGCCTACCCAGAGTTTATGTATGCAATGAAAATGAAAGGAGAAGTGGGTCTCCTGGAGGAGGGCAGTATCCGTCTTGAGATGTTTGTGGTGCAGTATGGCCATTCTTTTGTGAGGGGATCGAGTCCCTTGACATTCCAGAAAGTGATTATCATAATCTAATTGCAATTGTGCCTGGTGGACTCTTCTTTAGCTAGTGTCTGAAGTGGGCTGCAGCTTAAAAGGGGATCCTATTAGGAGGAATTGGTGCACCAAGAGGGGGCGGAGCTAGGGGATATGCAAGGGAGGGGAATACAGTAGAGTGAATGGACCAACTGGTACAGGTAGGGACTAAGGGAAATGAGGGGTGGGGGGGTAGAGGAGAAGTAGTGAGCTTCTCCTAAAGAAACTGGTATATGACTCATAGAAACAAATCAAAACAACTTACAGTAATGGTAACTTGGACTTCACTTCTTTCCACACATAATCCACTAGACATACTGCAGCGTAACCGGAGAGGGGGTATGTTTCATGCACCAGGGGTCACAGCTGAAGGCGTGTAGAGATTGAACAGATAGGTGAGTGAAGGTAACCTCACTCCCGTTGCAAAGGCAAAGCTCTCTTCATCTCCGGCAAGGCTGGAAACATAAAAGAAATAACATTAACAGTGATAGCTATCCAGTGCATAAGAACCATGTTTGCAAGGTAAGTATGGTAGGATGAAAGAGTAGCATCTTCAGAGAGGGATAAAGCGTAATACCACAAGGGAGGTTGGTGTTAAGCCAAGTTTATGTTGGAATGGATTTTAGCGTTTGTGTTCATTTGAGTATCTGATTCTCTTTGCGCAGGCTGTGTTGTTCCCTGGGAACAGCAGAGGGGGAACTGGCCTCAATTGGTATTGGGTCCTGCATGATGTGATAGTAGGTTTGCACATAAGTAAGCGCCTCCTCAGGATGCGAGAAAGATTTTGAGTCCCCCGCCTGATCCGTGAGTCTTAGGACTGATGGGCATGCAAGAGTGAATTTAACTTCTTTTAGGTGAAATGCCGAGAATATGGGCTGGAAGGCCTTTCATCTGCATGAGACCTCTTGGGAGTAGTCAGCGAAGATCATCAATTTGTGATCATCCAGCTGCAGAGTGTGTGCGTTTCGGAAGGACTTTAATATCGCCACCCTGTCCGAGTAATTTAAGTAACGTGCAATGACAGGGCACAGGGTGCGGTGCTTATTGGAGGGGGCCCCCATGCGGTGTGCTCTTTCCACTGTGCAGGGGGATGTGATTCCCAGCGCTTCAGGGATGCGTGAGGTACATAGGACCATCAGAGAATCCGAGCTGTACGATTCCAGGAGGCCGATAAAGAGCAGATTGTTCCTGCGGAAACGATTTTCTAAATCATCTAATTTATCCAGGATATACTGCTGAGTTTGAGAGGAGTGATGTGCTGTAGTATGGGAGTTTTGAATTTCCTCCTTTATCTCTGAGATGTGATGCTCTGTCTCAGAAATCCTATCTGCATGATCTCTCAGCTCTCTGCAGATTTGATCGATGCCTGCTGATACAGCTCCAACTACTGCTGCTGTGATGGTTGGTAGGAGGAGAGCGGCTAGAGCCTGAGCGATTCTGTTATATTCCTCCTCTGGAGTTGTGGGAGCAGGGCAGGCAATCTGAGCAGTAAGGCCTGTGCAGTGTGAGGCCACGCCATTGGCCATTTTGGGCGGCTGTGTCTCGATAGTGACGGTGAGTACCTGAGGCCGCACCGGGGCTGCTGTGGACAAGATACCAGTCCATCCGTTCCTGGGTGGGGGGTCAGGGGTGCTGGCTGCTGCAAACCGCTGCGACCCTGGTTGTCTGTGGCCGGTTTATTTATGCAGTCCTCTCCGGAGCCGCCGCCTCGCATTCCTCCTACATATGGTGCAGGAACCAGGAATCAGAGCCAACAGTTTTTACAATGCTTTATCTAAAGGGAGACAGTGCAGTTACAATACAATAAAATACAAGAGGGTTAAGAGGGCCCTGCTCATAAGAGCTTACAATCTAATAGGGTGGGGCAAGTGGTACAAAAGGTTATAACTGTGGGGGATGAGCTGATGGAGGAGATAAAAGTTAATTTAGTTAGAGGTGTGATAGGCTTCCCTGAAGAATCAAGTTTTCAGGGATCGCCTAAAGGAAGCCAGACTAGGAGATAGCTGAACAGATTGAGATAGAGAGTTCCAGAGGATGGGAGAGGCTCTGGAGAAAGTCCTGGAGGTGAGCATAGGAGGAGGAGACAAGAGAGCTTGAGAGCAGGAGGTCTTGGGAGGTGTGAAGAGGATGGTTTCAGAGACAAGATTGATGATGTAGCTCGGGGAGAGTTGTGGATGGCATTGTTGTATTTTGAATTGAATTTGCTGGACAATTGGAAGCTAGTGAAGGGATTGGCAGAGAGGGGTGGCAGACACTGATTGGTTGGTAAGGTAGATGAGTCTGGAAGCAGCATTCATGATAGACAGAAGAGAGGTAGGCCTATGAGAAGAGAGTTTCAATAATCAAGGTGAGAGATAACAAGGGAGTGAATGAGTAGCTTTGTGGTTCATTAGTTAAAAAGGGGCGCATTTTTGAGATGCTATGGAGGTGAAGTCTATAAACTTTTGACAGTAATTGGATTTTGGACTGAAAGGACAGATCAGAGTCTAGAATTACACCTAGTACCATGGCATGAAGGAAGGGACTGATAGCTATACTATTGATCTTGATGGAAAAGTCATGAAGGAGGGCACGAGAGGGGGGAATATATTCAACTCAGTTTTAGAGAGATTTCAATAGATTTTTTTCTATTATGACCTTCCTTTTCTCCTTTTTTTGTTTTTTTTCATGCAGTGCTTTTCTTTTGGACCCACATATGAGAACTGATGGGACCTTGATTCAGCATTCAGTGGTCTCTTTGTGTGATTTTCGGGGTCTACTCATTATTAAGTTTTCACTTTGGATATATATCCGCAGTATCTCAACTCCACCCAGTTTTTCTCAGATCATTCTGTTGATCTTTTTATCAGTGGTCCCTATCATTGTACCTCACATTTCTCCACCATCTTGCCTTATGTCTGTTTGGGCCGCGGGACTATTCCTCTCTGCTCTGCCAAATACGGTTAGTGTCCATCCATACCTTTTGACATTAATAATATATTATACCTATGTATATGTAACAACGTTGATATGTTTTGCATTTATTTATTGCATTATTTCCACCTTAGAATTCCTCCTCTACTAAGCTATGAACATCCCTGAAGAAGAGCTGTTATTTTCGTTTTTCGAAAATCTCGAAACGTATTGGATGCTCTACAGCCTTTCCATTTCTAGGAGGTCCACGTACATATGTTGAGCCCATGTTAATATGTTATGTATTGTGTGTCTCCTTGCACCCCGATAATTGTATCTGTACATTAAGCCTTGTCTGCATAGGTTCAAGTTTCATGTTTTATGTCTAACTTATACCAATAAATACTTTTTTTAAACAAATGTATTTTGTCCGTTATATGCCTTTAAAATCCCTTTTTGGAGGATTCCTTGCTCTTGTCATTGCTATTTTGGGATGATGGCATAGTTTCAGACACTCACCACACCCACTTTTAGTTCAAGGAAGTGGGGCTACATCCATGTTGATATATTAGTTAGTATGTTAGGAATGCAATAGTCAGGTGAGGAGTAGAGAGATACATTTAAGTGACATTGGCGTAGAGATGGTATTGGAAGTCATGGGAGGTTACCAAGTTACCAGGAGAGGAGGTGTAGATAGAGAAAAGAAGGGGTCCAAGAACAGAGCCTTGGGGGACTCCTACAGAAAGAGGAAGCGTAGAGGAGGAGGCAGATTTATAGGGGATGCTGAAAGAGTGCTATGATAGATAGGAGCAAACCAGGAAATAGCTTAATCTTAGAGGCCAAGGGAATTGAACTTATTAAGAAGGAGCAGAAAAAAGTTTGCTCTTAAAATGGGCATTGCTCTATACTGACTTAGAAAGACCTAGGTTAGTACCACACACTTGAAATTAAAAGAGCTGTGGACATAAACCAAACAACCTGGGGGGGTCTGAAAAAAAATCTAAGCCAATTTATTGGTCTCCTGCCAAAAATGATATACATGATATACTAAGAGGGGCTGCTGCACACAAAAGGATTTTTATCTTAATGCATAGAATGCATTAAGATAAAAAACCTTCTGCCTTTAGTGCCGGTTCACACTGCTGCGCGTGGCCAGATCGGATGTGATTCGCACCTCACTGCAGTTTTAATCACATGCGATCTCTATGCGTTGCGATTTCAGCCATACAGATAGTATGGCTGAAATCGCATCACATTCAGAACAAACTCGCACAGGACCCTTTTTTTGGTCCGCAGCAGAATCGGATTGCATGGGTGTTCACACCCATGAAATCTGAATCCTGTGCGAGTTTGCAGTGCAATATGCGAACTGATTTGGGGGTGTCATTAGCTTTCTATTGACACTCCCTGCAGTTCACATATAGCAGTGTTCCCGCATCCCCCATATAGCAGTAGATTTCCAGGGTTCCTGCATCGCAGCAGTGTGAGCCGGCCCTTACACCCAATTTAATTTTTTTTTTTTTAATCAGAAAAATGTTTTATTGAACAATTTATAAAAGATTTTCCGATGTACAGACATTTCACCATAAGAAATCAATGTCACACACATTGCATATTGGTATAATATTATTCTGAGCTTTTGATATACATAAGCCTCCTTACACCATTGCTTAGTCAATAATATCATGTGCTTAGCAATAAACTGTGCCAACATGACCTAATCATCCATTGGGGCATTGCAGAAGTCTGGAATATCCAAATCTCTGGGACTCAGCCCTGGTGTATCAAGCCATGGAGACCACAGTCTTTCGAATCTACCCGGGCTCCCCCTGTGTTGGTAGATATATCTCTCCACAGTGTATTACCCATGTGCATTATCCAGGAAGTGACTGTGGGTGGTGTGGTTGATTTCCATCCCAGTAAAATAAGTTTTCTAGCTTGGAATAATGCTCTGAAAAAGGGAATTCTGACCAAGTCATCATTAATAACCTCCTCCAGAACTCCTAATATACAGGTTTTAGGGGTACTTTGGTTTGAAACACCTGATTAAGTGTGTTACCCACTGTAATCCAATAGCAGTGAAGTTTTGGACACCGGAGATGATCCTTCCCCCCCCCCCTTCCGAGTACTACACATCCTCCACGTACTATCATAGAAGTCAGTCCTGCTCCCTTATAATATTCATGGCCTCAGTCCTCTGCCCTTCTTTATTCCCCCACCACTGTGTTCTGCCCGCATTTTTATTTATGATTATCATTAGGATATCGGCACATCTTTGCTGCACAATCCATGTTGCTTGTCCTCGTACTTCCACCCCTCCCCTTACTCCTCCCCCCTGCCCCTTATAAGCTGCAGTCATCCCTGTGGGCGCTGGTCTGAGGAAGGAGCTATGCAGGCTCTGAAACATGTAACCGCCCACCACCAGTGTTGACATGCACAGCTCTGTGCCTTCCAGCCAGAGAAACAC
The DNA here is from genome assembly GCA_018402905.1 of Glandirana rugosa. Classification (NCBI taxonomy): domain Eukaryota; kingdom Metazoa; phylum Chordata; class Amphibia; order Anura; family Ranidae; genus Glandirana; species Glandirana rugosa. Next base: position 136,415 of record BLSH010056430.1, on the reverse strand, counting down.
CAGGAAGTCGACTCTAGTTCCCCACACACCAGCACGCCATTGGATCCTGATGACAGCTGCAGGCCGGCTACATCCACCCTCCATAGGCTTGAGGAACGAGGAAATCTGATACTACAGCACACGCTCATATCCTACCATCATCCTGTAAGTGTTAACCCCCTGTGCGCCTGCACTGGCCACCCACTGCTGCACTTAGAGGCTTTCTCTGTGTTCTTATTCTTCAGGAATGAACTGCTCCACTCAGGTGGAAGAATGTGTTTCCACACTATATTAGATCCTATGCATGTTTGATCTTCTACACTGTAAGTGTTTTTAACCGTGTGTGCACCAATAAAATCCTTTACATATTACACTTAGAGGTACCTTCTCTTCTACCCCTTATACCTCCAGACCTGATTCTTTTGCCCAAGAGCTGCCCTAAGGATGCCACCTGCCCACCAGCTCCACCATCCGGAAACCGGAGCACCCTAACCACCTCTCTCCTAGAGCAAAAGCTGGGGACATTTTATCAGACAATCTAATTGTAGAGGGGAATCATACAATAGTTTTACCCAGTCTATAAAGCTTTTTCCAAAGCCTAACCTGGATAGCACCGCCCATAGGTATCGCCAGCTAATGCTGTCAAACGCCTTGTTGGTGTCTAGGGATAAAAGAGCCCTGTGTCCCCCATTGTCAGCCTGCAGTTGCATATTGAGAAAGAGCCGCGTGAGATTAGTGGCCGTCGATTTCTGTGGCATAAAGCCCACTTGGGTGTATGATTGGGTGATTTGGGTGATTGGATGATCTGGGTGTATGATTGATGAGATGATTCCGTTGACCCGGAGCGCCAAGACCTTAGCTAGGGTTTTAACATCACTCTGAAGAAGAAAAATAGGTCTATAAGAGCCCGGGTCAACCAGATCCTTCCCAGGCTTAAGCAACAAAACCACATTAGCACTGGCCATTGAGGCGGGAAGACTTCCCCCTTCCAGTGAAACATTGAACACTTCTAATAATTCTGGTAACAATTGCTCACCATATTGGGTAAACTCTTCCATTGGGAGGCCATCCTCCCCCGGAGCTTTACATGTGGTGAAAGAACTAGCCGCCAGCTGTAGTTCATCCAGTGCCAGAGGGGCATCATGTTGTCGCTTAGCCACACTAGAGAGAGTGGATGGCGTTATATTGAAAAGGAAGTTATCTAGGTCTTCATCAGAATAGGCATCCTTGTAAAAGGACGCCTGCTCCTTTACAATTTCCTCTGGGTTATTGACTACCTGTCCACTGGATGAACGAATGGCTCCTATGGCCCGGGATTGCTGATGGGATCGAGCAATCTTGGTAAGCAGGTGACCCGTTCTCTCCCCTTCCTCATAGAAGGCAAGTTTTGTGAAAAATCATTTGCATTTTGCTGCAGAGGATTGCAGCCGATCCAGGGAATCCTGGGCCGACATCCATGCCTCCCTCACAAACTCTGATGGGTTAATGACATATGACAGTTCCAGTTGTCTCACCTGGTCACCCACCTGCTCCAGTAAAAGGAGGAGTTTCGTTTAACAATTTGGATCTCTTTGATAAACACCCCTCTAAGGTATGCTTTGACTGTCTCCTACTTCTGGATGGTATTAACATAGTGACCATGGGACCTAAAGAAATCCTCAATTTGAGTGGGTCTCTGCTCTTGTGATGTAAATAGTTTAAGCCAGAAGGCATTGAATTTCCAGGGAGCTCTAGGTAGTGTAGTGGGGATTTGGGTATGCAGCCATATTGCTACCGGAAAATGGTCCGATACGCCTCATGGAAAATATTCCACCTTAGAGGTATAATTAGCCAAATGGGGGGTGCCCACACAGAGGTCTATACGTGACAGAGACCCATGCATTTTGGAGAAACATGAGAATTGTTTTATATCGGGGTTACGGATACGCCATAGGTTGGTCCAACCCACCTCTGCAAGCAGTCTAGTAAGAGCAGTACCCCTATTGCCCCCCGGGAGGAGGTATAGGAGGGTGTCTATTCATTTTGGGGTCTAGGTAACAGTTAAAGTCACCCATAATTAGTACTGGAATATCAGGCTTATTTGCCAGGTATGACAACAGTAAGTGCAGTATATCTCTTGAAAACAGGGGAGGAATATATACAAATGCAAAAAGCAGTGACAAAGTGAACAGTTTACAGTACAGAAAAACAAACCTACCTAAGGGATGTATAAAGGAGTCATGCTCCTCATATGCCAGTGCCCTATGTAACAGTGCACTCACACCTCGTGAATAGGCCAAGTGAGTGGAATGGTATGCCTTGTCAACCCATGCATATCTCAGGAACCCAACATTATCCCCCAGGAGATGTGTCTCTTGCAGGCCTATAATAGCTGGGTGGAATTTATGAAGACAGGATGAAAATGTAAATAGTCAATAATAATGAACCCTCTTGAAAACAGGTAAATATTGTTAGTGGTGTATTGCCTGCTATGTCCAGTGACTAATCAACTTTCACCATCTTCTCTCCTGCATCGACTGAGGTTTTGTTCATTTTGATCCAGCCAACTTGCGGCGTCTTGTGCATTTTCAAAGAACTGGTCAGAGCCCCTGGCTCAACTTGCCCGGGAATAGCATTGCATATGGCAGCTGCAGTCCGTGCAATCTCCTTTTCACATCAGCAAATTTGGATCATCTGCGTTGGAACTCCACAGAGAAATCAGGGAAGAATGATATTTTGGTGCCATTGAATTGTATGTTATCAATTTCTCTATCTAGTCAAAGCACAACTTCCCGGTCTAGTTTAGGTGCCTAGCTAACATGGATCGGGGAGGACTGCCAGGAGGCAGAGGTTGGGGGGCACCCTGTGGGCCCACTCCACTGTGTAAATTGGGTAGAAAGCCTCCCTGCCAAATATCTCTTGCAGCCAGCCTTCGATGAATGCAGTGGGGTCCTTGTCCCCCACCTTCTCCGGGAGTGCCACTTTGCAGACATTATTACGCCTCATGCAATTTCAATATCATCGGTCTTATTTAGGGCCTGATAGGCCTGCTGTGTGGCCTGTCTCACATCCCTGTTAAGGGGGGGGGGGAGCTGATCTTCCACGTCACTCACATCACATCACAGCAGTGGTTCCCTCCCTTATTTTCTGAATATCTTGCCGGATCAGGGACACTGTCTCTCTCAGCCCCCCAAAGTTTTCTTTTAAATCATCCACTGAGTAGAGTTGAGCGAACTTCTAGAAGTTCGGGTTCTGCTGGTTCGGCCGAACTTCGGGACAAAATCCGGGTTCGGGTCCGGACAGAACCTGAACTTTGTCCCGGACCCCGAACCCCATTGAAATCAATGGGGACCCGGACTTTTAGGCACAAAAATGGCTGTAAAATAGTCCTGGAAAGTCCTAGAGGTCTGCAAAAGGAATGAAATGGGGGTAAGGGTGGAACAAGTGCCCTACAAAGAAATGGGGACAGGGAAATAACTAAAAGCATTAAAAAAAAATAAAAACCTAAAAAAAGCAAAAATGGAGGTGGATGTGGACCATCTTCAAACTGGGTCTGAAAAGTATTAATTAATGGTAGAAGCCATATAACTGTTCTAAAATCATCTTCAAACTGTGTCAAAAAAGTATAAATAAGCCGGGAGAACCCATATCACTGTTCTGCAAACATCTGGAAACTGTGTGTGTCACTTTAAATAAAACCGGGACTAACTGAACTACTGTTCTGCAAACATCTGGAAAGTCTGTGTGTCACTTTAAATGAAACCGGGACTAACTGAACTACTGTTCTGCAAACATCTGGAAAGTCTGTGTGTCACTTTTAATGAAACCGGGACTAACAGAACTACTCTTCTGCAAACATCTGGAAAGTCTGTGTAACACTTTAACAAAAACTGGGGCGAACCCATATCACTGTTCTGCAAACATCTGGAACAAGCGGGGTCAAAAACAATTT
>BLSH010056430.1:117123-128278 GCA_018402905.1 Glandirana rugosa | reverse complement strand
CCCCCCCCCCCCCCCCCCCCCCCCCCCCCCCCCCCCCCCCCCCCCCCCCCCCCCCCCCCCCCCCCCCCCCCCCCCCCCCCCCCCCCCCCCCCCCCCCCCCCCCGCCTCTGGGTAGCTTAAGTAGAGTAATATTGTGGTGCGCGTAGTGTGCCACGGTGAACTGTGGGTGGGTACACAATGGGGTATATAGTGCAGGAGTGTGTAATGTACAATATAGTATATATAGTACAGGAGCGTGCAATCTACAATATAGTGTATATAGTGCAGGAGTATGTAATGTGCAATATAGTGTATATACTGTGAGCCACATAGAACATAGTTACCAACATTTCAGAAAAGTCAGAGGGACAGCGTTTATTCTGTGCATTCAACTAGCCATTGTAGTATGTACTTTACATGTAGAACATTAATTTTACTACAGAGGGTATGATGGTATGTGTAGGTAAGGAGTAGAAAGTGGATGACAGCAGGTAGTATGTATAGAAGAAGTGTGATTAGGGTATAATGGTGGTCAGTTAATTCAGGAGTGGAGTGTGGAGGGTATGGTGGCAAGTAGTATATGCAGGAGAGGAGTGTGGAGTGTATGGCAGTGGGTAGTATGTGCAGGAGAGGAGTGCAGGGTGTATGGCGGCAGGTAGTATGTGCAGGAGAGAAGTACACACCACATGTCTCTGCACATCTTTCCACCCCCACCCCCACCTCCTCTTTGCTCATGTTTGCACTCCAAACTGTAATCCTTTCTCTGTTACCTCTGGACATCCCCCCATCTGCTCACCTTTGCAGTACAAGCTGATGGCAGGCTCAGTTATAGTGGCAGGTAGGGCGTGTTTACATCCCCCAATGTCGGCATCATTCAGCAAAGGTGATGGTGGACCGAGATGGAGTTTAATATAGCTATAAATGTGCCCATGATTTACATTTCAATTCCGCCTGCGATTTACATATCAATACCATCTGCTGCCTCATGATTTACATATCAATCATGAGTACACACACAGGGCAGGGCTGAGAAGCATTAATGACTCACTGGGCTGGGCCTATCTTAAGCTAGGGGCCTGGAGCTACAGCTCCAATAGCCCCTATGTTAATCCAGCCCTGGGGAGACTGAATGATGCTAATTGGACCCTTATACCATTTAGTGAGTCTGAGTCATGCATGTTTAAGTAATAATTGTTCTTTACATTTTTGTTTTGTTGACAACCTGCATTTCTTTTAGGCTGGTTTCACACTGATCCTCTGCAGTTTGGTTGCAGCACATGCATTCCAGTGGTTTTTGTGCAGTTAACCTGCGTTTTTCCAAAAACTTTATTGGTTGGTTTTGGTGTGTTGCACCAAAACTGCTAATAGAAGTCTATGGGAAAGCACAGGTAACCTGCATTTAAACCCAGGTACGCTGTGCTTTCTGCCAAACCGCAGCAAATTAGTGTAAAACCACCATTAGTGTAATTTCTTGTAAGTAATGTTATGTTTGGACCATCACACCAATAGTATACCTAGCATATCTGGCACAGGTAGGGTTGCCACCTCATTCCTTTAAACCCAAACACATTAACTACACAGGCTCTGTGGCTGATTTAGGTGGTAATTCAACTCACTTGGTGCCTTATCTGCATTAAATTAGCCTCAGAACCTGTGTAATTAACAAGTGTTTGGTTTTAAAGGGATGAGGTGGCAACCGTAGGCACTGGGGACACCTACCTCCATACAAAATAAATTATTTTCAGTAATGAATTTGAACCAATGAACCAAATTCTGGCATGGTTAAATAAAACCTAAGTCTACTCACTCTATAGACAGCATATGCCATAGCCCTTTTACCTACAACATATGCTTTAATTATTGTGCCTGAAGCCTAACCAACACTTACAAAGCTACGCAGAATCATTTTTTAAAAATTCCATTACATACTGTATGTGCAGTGGTCAGATGTACATTATGTTATGTTAAGCCTGGTGTAAAAAAAAAAACTGTAAACTTTAGTGACAAAAAGCTAAAGCAAAACAAATGCAATAAAAACTCAATTGGATAGAATGGGCAGCAGCATTTAAACCACCAATCCAAGTAGGATGTTTAACAAGCTCCTAATAAACAATAAAATGTGTGCTATTCTTGTGCTAGGCATAATTAATAAATCACATAAGAGACACAATAAAAGTGCATTAAACAAATACATTTGCATATCTGTGCAACTAAAGTCTATATAAAATGTGCAAACACTGCAAAAAAAATATATTATAAAAAAATGTATATATAAGGTGCAAAAAGGTGCTCATATTTTCTAAACTTCAATAGTCCCTCTTTCTTTGCCATTAAGGGAAGTTGATAACGTGCACCACCAAAGAAAGAATGCTCCCAAAAGAAATCACCACAAGCAATTAAATTAATTCCTTGCCAGCTGCTTTGATCCCACAAGGAGACTATGAGGCTGGGTTCACACTTGTCCGACAAACAGACCGACATTGTGAGCACAGGTCGCATTACGTCACAAAATCAATGGTGCCCTATGAGAGCCGTCTTAACTGGTCCGACACAAGTCGGTCCGACTTTGAAAAATGTTCCTGTACTACTTTGGTCCGACTTTGGTCCTACTTCAGCCCATTGAATATCATTGAAGTAGGATCAAAGTCGGATCCTTGTTCTAACCATCCGACTTGTGACATCCGAATTAGTGACTACAGCAGCAGTAAAGGGAATTTATCTCACACTGGGATTGTTTTGATTGGTCAATGGACAAGTCACTATCTCAAAGTCAGAGCAAAATCTTATCTTGTTCATTCAAGTGGGATGGAAGTAGGACCAAAGTAGGACAGAAGTAGGACCGATGTTGCAGGTCAAAGTAGGATCAAAAGTCTGACCGTTTTTGTGTCGGATAGTGTGAACCCAGCCTCAGACGCTGTATAGCAGCCATATATACCAAGATCTTGCATGCAAAGGTTCCACGATCTCCTAAGCCAAGTCAAGACAGACTCCATGGAGGAAGTTAAAGTATAGAGGAAAATCCACAGAATGTAGTATTTCACCAAAACTTTAATAAAATGATAAAAATCACACTTTTGAAGGAATTACACAGCATGTGTTACAAACAACCAGCAGGTCCAAGCGAATAACGTAACCTGTGAGGCCCCTCCCTTCCTGGGATTCTGCAGAACAGTTGTTGACAGCTAGTGCACATGCTCAGTTTTCAGTGTGTTTCTAAGCCAAGTTCATTTCCTCCCTATCACATCTGAGCAGCACATGTGACTATAGAGTCACACATGTGGGCGTATACACAGTGGTAAATAACAGCCCGCTAGCCCGATATTATATTCTGATAGATGGAGGCTTCATCTCCCTCTTATTCTAAAACCTGGTACACACGGTTCGACAGTCGTACGACCGAACGGCTCAAATCGTATGTTGGCCGTTGTATCTAGCATACTGACTGCACTACACGATCGTACGACCAAAGAAAGAATGTTCAGGTGCATGTAATTAGCATCCGGCCGTTCCTGACTTCTGAGCATGCGTGTTTTGCACAATACAACTTGTTGGTCCAACTTCTCTGTCGTATGACCACTTGTTGGTACTACCAAGTTTTCTAGTTTGCTCATACAACTCCTGTTGTACGACCGTCTGACGTCGGCTGTTCTAATCGCGCGTACTAACGATCGATTTCGCATACAACGGTCGTTCGTACGACCTGTTGTATACGATCGTCGTCCCGTGTGTACGAGGCTTAAGACACAGACTGGAGGAGTGTGACACCGCCTGTGAATGGCTAAAATCTACTCACACCATGTTATTTCCAAAAATAATAAAGATTTGATTCTAAATATATATATATATATATATATATATATATACAGGGTGGGCCATTTATATGGATACACCTTAATAAAATGGGAATGGTTGGTGATATTAACTTCCTGTTTGTGGCACATTAGTATATGTGAGGGGGGAAACTTTTCAAGATGGGTGGTGACCATGGCGGCCATTTTGAAGTCGGCCATTTTGAATCCAACTTTTGTTTTTTCAATAGGAAGAGGGTCATGTGACACATCAAACTTATTGGGAATTTCACAAGAAAAACAATGGTGTGCTTGGTTTTAACGTAACTTTATTCATTCATTAGTTATTTACAAGTTTCTGACCACTTATAAAATGTGTTCAATGTGCTGCCCATTGTGTTGGATTGTCAATGCAACCCTCTTCTCCCACTCTTCACACACTGATAGCAACACCGCAGGAGAAATGCTAGCACAGGCTTCCAGTATCCATAGTTTCAGGTGCTGCACATCTCGTATCTTCACAGCATAGACAATTGCCTTCAGATGACCCCAAAGATAAAAGTCTAAGGGGGTCAGATCGGGAGACCTTGGGGGCCATTCAACTGGCCCACAACGACCAATCCACTTTCCAGGAAACTGTTCATCTAGGAATGCTCGGCCTGACACCCATAATATGGTGGTGCACCATCTTGCTGGAACTATGATGTCGGTGATAGGGAATTGCTGGCCATCAAGTCGGCTTTGGAGGAATGGCGGTACCTCCTGGAAGGAGCAGCTCACCCGGTATTGGTTTTTACTGACCATAAAAACCATAAAAAAAAATCATATGCTGTGAAGATACGAGATGTGCAGCACCTAAAACTACAGATGCTGGAAGCCTGTGCTAGCATTTCTCTTGCAGTGTTGCTATCAGTGTGTGAAGAGTGGGAGAAGAGGGTTGCATTGACAATCCAACACAATGGGCAGCACATTGAACACATTTTATAAGTGGTCAGAAACTTGTAAATAACTCATGAAAAAATACGTTAAAACCAAGCACACCATTGTTTTTCTTGTGAAATTCCCAATAAGTTTGATGTGTCACATGACCCTCTTCCTATTGAAAAAACAAAAGTTGGATTCAAAATGGCCAACTTCAAAATGGCCGCCATGGTCACCACCCATCTTGAAAAGTTTCCCCCTCACATATACTAATGTGCCACAAACAGGAAGTTAATATCACCAACCATTCCCATTTTATTAAGGTGTATACATATAAATGGCCCACCCTATATATATATATATATATATTATTTTGAACATGCCTAGAGACAGAGGAAAGAGAAAAGGGGAGCGGAGATGTACATGCTCTTTTACTAATCACCTAATGTGAGTGTATTGATTTAGGGTTTTTATTCGTGAAGTGCAATAAACAGTATCGCACTAGGGCAGAATGTGCGCTTCTTTTCTCCCTTTCTTCTGTTTGTTTAGATGTGTTTCCACCACCCAGTGGAGATTCAAGGGAGCTGCAGTCCCATAGTGATTGATGACCGTAACCAGAGGCGGCTCTAGGCTTTGTGAGGCCTTAGGCAAAACCTAAACATGAGGCCCCACTCACGCCCATAATGGGAAAAATAATTTAAGGGATAAAAAAATGAACTGTATAAATTGCATATATTAAGAACTTTAAAGTGCTGTTGTCAGTGCTCTCTATCTCTGTGCTGGTGTCAGTGCTCTCTATCTCGGTGCTGGTGTCAGTCAGGGGCATCCACAGAACTTTTTTCGGGGGGGCATCATTTTAAGGTCATCCATGCTCCACCCCTTTTTGACGATGTCATTATCACAGTCAGAGACTGTGGACATAGTACAGGAGACGGTAAGTCTCCTCTGTACTATGTCCATGGCCTTGAAATGCAGCCTTACCAGAGTGTCCATGAAATGCAGCCTTACCAGAATACCCATGAAATTCAGCCTTACTAGAGTCAGTGCCCATGAAATGCAGCCAGACTAGAGTCAGTGCCCATGAACTGCAGCCAGACCAGAGTCAGTGCCCATGAAATGCAGCCAGACCAGAGTCAGTGCCCATGAAATGCAGCCAGACCAGAGTCAGTGTCCATGAAATGCAGCCTGATCACACAGAGCTGTGATCTACTGCTCTGTCACGGAGCTTGGATAAGAATATCCCTGCGGCCACTGCAACAATGTCCCGCCTCCTAGACCTGGCTCCTATGATACTCATCACACTGATTCACTGTCTCGGCCTTGGATCAGTGTTCCATCTGTCACAGGAGCCGGGGCTAGGAAGTTGGACTTTGTTACAGCGGCCGCACCGCCGAATACTCCATGACACAGCTGGAGATCGCCGCTGTGTCTCTGTATGACACTGACACATGTGGAGGAGGGAGGGGATGACTCTGGCGCTTGAGCTTCAGCGTCTTCCCTCTGCCTCAGCCTCTGGCGATCCCTGATTCTGGGGGGGGGCACTTGACCGCCCTTGCGAACGCCCATGCTGTCAGTTCTCTCTATCTCGGTGCTGGTGTCAGTGAGGGAGATAGCAGTGAAGAAGCCAATCAGCAGGCAGTGCCAGCACAGGCTGTGGAGTGCCTGGCCCACAATGGCTGAGGATCAGCACTGGACTGGGCTCAGACCTACTGACCCAGCAGTGGAGCCCTGCATAGGAGGGGTTGAGGGTGGGGTGGAGAGAGGGGTCCGGGGCTGTCAATCACAGGTGGGCACACTGGCAGAGGACAGAGCTGTCCTTACTGTGTGTGGCACTGATGATCAGGAGGAAGGGGGAGGAGGAGATGGGGCAGGGGTAGGGGGTGGATATAAAGGCCAATGGCTGTGGCTGAGGGATGCTGGAGGAGCAGGAATGGGAGGCCTGGCTCTCCCCCATGCTGGTGGTAGCTGGCTGCACAAGGGGGTTGTGGCACAGTAGCTCTGTCTCTCCCCCCAGCTGGACCCCTGATCCCCTGCCCTGATTGACAGCCCTGGAGAGGGGCGGCCTAGACATCTCTTTCCTACCTCCTTCTTCCATCGGCTCCATCCAGCCCTGGCAAGGCCTCCTCCCTGGCGGGACCCTCCTCTTCTCCTCCTCGCCACTGCTTACCAGATGCCTCCTCCGAGTGTGCGGGTATCGCTTTGCAGAGCACTCCAGTGGGGGTGACGGGGGGAGACCTGCATCTCTGGAGCAGCTCTGACTGCTGGAATGAGTCTCCTCCCATTCTTCTCCCCCGGACAACACAGTGCTGGCTCCTCTCCAGGACACATCCACGGCTCCGTCCTCTCTCTTCACTGCCTGACCATGGAGGCTGGAGCTCACAGGCAGCATTACTGCTCAGCAGACCGGAGCACAGCACCGCAGTGGGCATTGTTGTCAGCAGAGTCAGCACTTAAATTGGGTGGTCGCAAGGCCCTTGTGAGTGCGAGGCCTTAGGCGATCGCCTAATTTACCTAATTAGAGAGCCGCCTCTGACCGTAACATCAAAATAATTAAAAACTGAAAGTCTGCTGTGGGAAGGGGGAGGGGGGTTCTGACCAGCGCACTTACTAGTTGTTTGTGGTTTTGCCCAGTAGCAAAGGACTAGAAGCTCCTCCTACCACTGTTTCCCTGCAAACAGGCTGGGGAAGAGCTAGGTCACATGATAGCTGTATATTGAATAGGGAAAATGGTACTTAGATGTTGTGTTTTTATTAAAATTATTACAGTGCTATCATCCTTATACATATACTGTAAATTAAACAGTGTGTGTTTAGTATCTCTTTAATATTGTCAGGGCTGCTATATGTGTGAGATTGTCTGTAATTTTCAAAGAAAAATAACAAGCCTCAGGAAAAGCCCACAATTGATAGCTCAAATTTACCAAAGTGACTGTCATGGTAGAAGTATGAAAGCTGCCATTGCTTGTCTCCCCAAGTTTGTTCCATATTTTACTAAGTTGGGCTATTGTAAAGGTTTACTTATGTCTGTGCTGTATAAATATCATTTGTCTTAGTTTCTAATAGGAGTTTCTGTCATTTTTTTCAGTTTGTTCGTAAAAATGTGTTCCATCAGTAAACTTTCCATGTTTTGTCATTAAAAAAAAAAAGGCGCAGGGTGGTTGTCAACCCTGCTAACATGGTACTATTCTTGTTTTGCTTCTGTGTCTTGTCCTCTGCAACTAAGGCATTTTACCTGCAAATGTACTTTTTGTTTAAGAAGTAGCTTACTATGTTGGATAAATTGTGTTGGCATAACATGTTATGTTTTTTTTTATCAACATAAAACTTTCACGTATATGCATAGTACTGTTCAAGGCATCAAGGAAGATGCAGTAGAAGGCAAGAGCAGAGAATAAATTCGGAATCCAATGTTGCCAGGGTACCCTGGAGAGTCACATGTGACCGTCCACCATCTGGACATGTTCTAGCTTAAATTAGATTTAACTAAATGATGCCTGTCTGTGCCAGTGACATTACCACCCTCTGGAAATGTTGTACCTGCTTCTGATGCTTTGTGAAATTTTGCTTTAGAAACCTAAAGGAGGTCGTTGCAAGGGGATGCAGTAGTCATCTGTCACAATCTGTCACATCAGAGCTTTATAATGTGAAATGCCAACTCTAAAGAGGACAATGTATGAATAATGGAAGTAATATTGTTCTTAATGCAAAAAAAGCAAACATTAATATTTGGATGCTGAGTATATAATCTGCATGAATTACCTTTCTTTTGCATACATTGTTGTTTTGAGACTGAAACTGCAAGTTTCTTTTAAAATAATAGCCACCCTGCACAGTATGAGCAATAATGGGTCTGCTCTTACCTACCCTACAGTCCTCCACTACCACAATCTGCAATTGCAGTCACAAATATTGACTTTCTAAAAAATTATGGATGCCCCAATACCGCTATCGGTATCGGTGCCGATATCAAGCATTTGCGTGAGTATTGGTTCTTCACGCAAATTGCACGGCAAAGAATTGCATGTGATTTGAACAGGAATGAAGTCCTATTCCTGTCCAAACCCCATGCGATTTCCCCCACTGCTCGTGTGTGTGTGTGTGTGGGTGTAGAAAGTGAAAAGCACCATCTAGTGGGCAGTTTATTAAGAATGTTAAATCTCACAGTACATATCTGGCCAAATGTAACTCTTCATAGTTGTCTCGGTCCCGCCGATGATAGCAAATCAAGGCAGCGGGAGGTGCGGCAAGCCCGACCTTAGGATCACTCTGTAGGATATGCAAGTTTTTCTTTATAATGTGTGTAATAGCATTAAACCCATGATTAAATTTAGTTATGAACTGCATTCTCATTCTCACTCTCTCCCTGCCTGGGAACCATTGTCAGAGGAGCCAGATATTTGTAATGGGCCTCCATTACAAAATGAAGTATGTTATAGGATAGGATATGTTATATCCTATATAACAATTTTCCCAATATATTATAGATGATATTAGTCTCAGCTGTCCACAGGACTTTTTTTATGTGAGCTGACTGGTGCTCAGGGCTCTCTCTTCATGTTTCTGCTGTGGGAGCCTGCTTCTGGATGAAAAGACTGAGTAAATGTTCTGGGTGACAGATACCTCCCATCCACCACCTTGCCACCATTTAAGCCCAGACTGTGTCACTTTTGTTTTTTTTACATAATTGTTTATTCCCATTGTTCCTTTATCTGTCTATATACCTTATGGTTTTTAAATATGCAGTATCCCCTGGTCACTGCTTTCTGTGTCTAGCACATCTGTTTACCAACCAGGGTTCCACGCAACCCAAGGGTTGTTCCAGAGATTGCTAGGGGTCCCTTGAGCAATAAGCAATTTCTGCCTCTTACATAAGTTCCCATTAGCACCATTGATCTTTTTAGCTATCATGAGTAGAGTTGAGCGAACCTCTGGAAGTTCGGGTTCTGCTGGTCCAGCCGAACTTCGGGACAAAGTCCGGGTTCGGGTCCGGACAGAACCCGAACATTCACACGGACCCCGAACCCCATTGAAATCAATGGGGACCCAAACTTTTAGGCACAAAAATGGCTGTAACAAAGTCCTGGAAAGCCCTAGAGGGCTGCAAAAGGAAGTAAAATGGGGGTAAGAGTAGGGCAAGTGCCCTACAAAAAAATGGGGATAGGGAAAATAAATGAAAATCAAATAAAAAAATGGGAAGGGGGGTGGATGTGGAGTAGGAGCCTAGAGGTTGACTAGGCCATGACCTTGGCAGTGTAGGTGGAAGTGGCGGTGGTAGAGGAGTAGGAGGAGGTAGCCAACATGGTATTTATTTTTTTTTTGTATTGAGGCCTATTCAAAAAAACAAGTATATGAATGGCTGTGTGAGTCCGGTCTAAATGTTTATTCTGCACAAGGTACAGACAAGTCTTGTGGGATCCATGCCTGATTCATTTTAATAAAGGTTAGCTTGTCCACGTTGGATGTGGACAAACGGCTCCGCTTGTCTGTGATAACGCCCCCTGCCGTGCTAAACACACGTTCAGACAATACACTGGCTGCAGGGCAGGCCAGCACCTCCAAGTCATAAAGGGCAAGCTCAGGCCATGTGGCCGATTTGAAGACCCAGAAGTTGAATGGGGCAGACCCTTCAGTCAGTACATGTAGGCATGTGCACACATACTCTTGCACTATGTTGCTGAAATGCTGCCTCCTGCTAAGACGTTGTCTATCGGCTGGTTGTGCTGTTTGTTGTGGCGGGCTGCTGACAAAGCTTTGCCACATTTCAGCCATGCTAACCCTGCCTTCTGAGGTGCTGGCGGTGGCACAGCTGCGTTGGTGGCCTCTTCCTCCTCCTCCTCCTCTGCCTTCGCCTTGTGCTTCCGCTGAGCCCCCGGTGTTATTTGGGAATGCCCTCAGCAGCGCCTCTACCAGTGTGCACTTGTAGTCACGCATCTTCCTCTCACGCTCCAGTGAGGGAATTAAGGATGACACGTTGTCCTTGTAACGGAGATCCAGCAGGGTTTCCACCCAGTAATCAGAGGAAGTTACAATGTGGGCAACTCGGCTGTCGTTGTGCAGGCACTGCAGCATGTAGTCGGCCATGTGTGCCAGGCTGCCCACAGGCAAAGACAAGCACCCGTAGTGACCTCGCACCGACCCCCTATGTCTCCTGTGTCTACTATATGGAGGGTGTCTCCTGTCGAACAGAAACGGACACCCGTCGGACCGTGTGTACCGGCTGATGTACGACGTCACGGACGTGTTGCTGTCGGCTCAACGGGTGTAACATTGAAGGAGACTAATGACCCACCTTTGGGACGACCTAGAGGCAATGTTCCTGTTGCACAGTAGGAATTAAGGGAGTGACCTCGCACTCTCCTTCTACGCACTGATGTTCACGTGTGACCATCTCCGCGACGACTCCCGTAAGGGTTTATTGTGGCCCCCGAGTCGCCTTCGTGTTCCGCTTCCGTCTCCTCCTCCTCCTC
>BLSH010056430.1:92818-112922 GCA_018402905.1 Glandirana rugosa | reverse complement strand
AAAAAAAAATAATAAAAATGCCATAAATCAATTCCCAGTTTGTAGACGCGATAACTTTTGCGCAAACCAATCAATATACGCCGATTGCGATTTTTTTTTTCCCAAAAATATGTAGAAGAATATATGTCGGCCAAAACCGATGAATAATTTTTTTAATGGATTTGTACTTTAGCAAAAAGTAAAAAATATTGTTCTTTTTTGCAAAATTGTCGCTCATTTTTTGTTTATAGCGGCGATCAGAAATGACGCAGAGGGGATCAAATACCACCAAAAGAAAGCTCTATTTGTGGGAAAAAAAGGACGCAAATTTTATTTGGGTACAACGTCGCACGACCGCGCAATTGTCATTCAAAATGCGACAGCGCTGAAAGCCAAAAATTGGTCTGGGCAGGAGGGGGGTTTAAGTGCCCAGTAAGGAAGTGGTTAAAAGAAGCTTCACTGCTTTAGGACTCACATGCACAAATGGAAAAATGAATAAAAACAAAGCGCGCCAGACCTAAGCACAGTACATATGACCACAATTTATTTTGTGCAACGTTTTAAAAGGTGGGTACTCACAAGGTTAAAAACAGATATGGCATGGAATCGGCGGAAGCGGGGTAGCTGTGTCACATTCCTTTAACATTCCTGCGCTGATGTTCGGATGGAGCTGAGTGGAGAGTGGCAGGTCGGCTAGCCAAGGCCGTCTGCATGCTCTGTAGCTCATCTGGAATGCACCAGCGCCGGGAGATGGAAACCGGAAGTTCGGTGTACCGGATGTGACGTCAGTAAGCAAGGAGCCAATGGGGTGACGCGTTTCAATACATCACGTGTTTTCTTCAGGCCCATGGTCCCAGTTACCCTTCTCATCTCCTGAGATCCAGCATACTAAGTTTAGGCCTAAGTCCACTTTCTACCCCACACAGTCCAAGGGGCCCTTTGTGGAAACCTTCTACCAGGTGGTCTATAGTGATCTGAAGGAAATGTGTAATAAGAACCATCATAATAAATCTCACTACTGTTCAATGAACCTTACTCCTGAAGAACACCAAGCTATAGAGACCCTGACGAAGAATGACAACATCATTATCAAAGCTGTGGATAAAGGAGGAGGGATTGTCCTCCAGGACAAATCAGCATACATAGCAAAAGCCCACCGCCTCCCTTCTGACTCAAGCACCTATGTCAGACTGAAGAGTGACCCACTACCCAACTTCACCTCAGAATCAGAACTACTGCTAACTTGGGCTCACTCAGAAGGCGTCTTTACCAAAAGTGAACTAGCCTTTTTCCGCAGGTCTTTTTACAACGTGCCCTACTTCTTCCACCTCCCCAAGGTACACAAAGACCCAACCAATCCACCAGGACACCCCATCATAGCATCTATGGAAAGCCTTAGGTCCTCCTTCTCACAATATGCCGATCATTTCCTGCAGCCCATAGCCCAAGCCCTGCCTGCTTACATTCGCAATGGAACCCACCTCATGGACCTACTAGAACCCTACAGCTGGGAACCCTCCTATCTGTGGGCGTCCCTGGACGTGTGTTCACTTTACACCTGCATACCACATGAGGTCGGCCTTATGGCCATATCTCATTTCCTGGCAGAAGACTCCTCTCTCCACCCCAGCTAAGTGGAGTTCATGCTTCAAGCAATTACATTTTGCTTGGAACACAACTATTTCCAGTTTCAGGGTGACTATTACTTGCAAAAACAGGGCACAGCTATGGGGGCAAATTTTGCCCCCAGCTATGCCAATATCACCTGGGGCTATGGGAATTCAGGCGCATTTTGAATTACAACCCTTACGCTGAACATCTGATCTTCTGATCTGATCGTTACATCGGTCATGTCATAATCATATGGGATGATCCCTTGGATCGTTTCCTGCAGTTTGTGGTCTTCTGCAATTCCAACACATTTGGGTTGACCTTCACCTCCGTGGTAGACCCTGAGATCTTGTGCTTTTTGGACCTGGAGTTATCCCACTTTGAAACCCAGATCATTGTGAAGAACTACTCTAAGCCCACTGCTGGAAATTCCTTCCTACATGAGACAAGTTGCCACCACCCTAGATGGGTCCGCAATGTACCAAAAAGCCAATTCCATCGTCTCAGGAATAATTGCACCAAACTAGAGGATTATGTCACACAAAGTGAGCTCTTAAAAAATAAATTCCTTGATAAAGGGTACCCACTGTCACTGGTTCAGGAGGCCGCACACCAGTATGCAGTGGATACCCCACCCAGTGCAAAGGACAATACCCAGGGACCTGCTATAAGATTCATCACCCAATACCATAACCACTTTTGGATAATGGAAAACATCTTCAAAAAACATTGGTCCTTACTAATTCAGGACCCACATCTAGCACTCTCTATCCCAGAGGTCCCCAAATTTGCTTACAGAAAAGCAAGAAATGTAAAAGGCAAAATCGCTCCTAGCAGAATTAAATTAATTCCGCCAAAGCGAGTTCCCTTAAACAACTTACCTTGGTCCCTTGGGTGGGCATGTACCGTTGCAAAAAAGCCATATGTCTCACCTGTACACATGTCCCTCATGGGAAGAAATCTTTTACCTGTGGAAATAAGACCTACCGCATCAAATTCTTTTACAACTGCTCCATCACCTATGTGTCCTGCCCTTGTGGTCTTTATTATGTTGGGAGGACCATCAGGACCCTCAGGGCCAGGTTCGAATAACATCGTAGGTCAGTCACGGAGGGTGAACTCTTACTCAGCATCCCTCGCCACTTCTCCAAAAATCATTCCCGGTGCACGGATGGTCTGCAAGTCTAGGACATTGAATCCATCCCTGACACTTACTCCCCAGCTGAACTCTTTCGGAGGTTGTGTTGCCAGGAAATTTTTTGGATCTTTACCCTGAATTGTTTAGCGCCTATGGGCCTGAACCAAGAAATAGAGATTAACACTGTAATATAACACCAGTCCTGTTCATATGGAGAAATACATGGGTGCGTGTATTTATGCATGTATACCCTACATCTCGAGCCCTCGGCTTGATACACCCATTCTCTGGTCCACAATCTCTTCACTTGTTATATCCCTCCGCCAGCTTATGATGGCTCAGGTGGTGAGTGGATGAGTGCACATGTAGCTCCACCTTGACTATGTGAGTTACCATACCCCCCCCCCCTGGTGCGTTATATGCCTCAGTAAGGGTTTGGGATCACATGTGCCCGTAGAGATGGAGATACATCTGCGGGCCATGCATCCCTCTCCTTCCCTATCCTAGGCTTTCCTTTTGCATCTTCATGTGTCCATGGATGCATGTATGCACATTCAACTAGATATATCTTATTATTATTTAATATGTTCATACTGTATGCACTACACTGCTTTTCCTTGTGTGCACTTGCGGGTATTTAGATCCCGCTAAGACAACATGCCTAATTTAGGCTACATACTAGGGGACATAATGTTCTTAATTCTTTTTTAATACTACTGATCTTTTAACCTTCCATTCACATTTTAGTCTTCTTCTGCTATTAGCATGTTTAAACATTGGTACGTACAGACATATACAAATACATCTTTTGTTTTATGAATGTATACATATGTACATATATATATATATATATATATATATATATATATATATAGGTTTTGGATATATATTTATTTCTTACATGTATTCTATTATTTTATTATTTTTTTATTATTTTTATATATACTATATTTGGTGTTTCTCCTTAGACACAAGAATTGCCTCTCCCTTTTTCAACATATGCTAACAGATTGTAAAAAAGGTTTTATTATAAATGTGATGTGAATGAGCCATGTTGGTTTGGGGATGAGTGGTACTGTTTTTGGCCACTAGGGGCCGTCCGATTTCCAACCTTTGATATCCCTCCCTCTGGGCCTCCTATATCAGAGCCTATCATCCCCTCTCCATCCAGGGTCTGAAGAAAATACGCGTGGTATTGAAACGCGTCACCCCATTGGCTCCTTGTTTACTGATGTCACTTCTGGTACGCCAAACTTCCGGTTTCCATCTCCCGGCGCTGGTGCATCCCAGACAAGCTACAGAGCACACAGACAGCCTTGGCTAGCCGGCCTGCCACTCTCCACTCAGCTCCATCCGAACATCAGTGCAGAAATGTTAAAGGAATGTCACGCAGCTACCCGGCTTCCGCCGATTCCATGCCACATCTGTTTTTAACCTTGTGAGTACCCACCTTTTAAAACTTTGCACAAAATAAATTGTGGTCATATTTACTGTGCTTAGGTCTGGCGCTCTTTGTTTTTATTTATTTCCCCACAGAGTTGCTTATACTCCTCTGGCTGCTGCCCCTGTTTGTAAGTAAAAACGCCACAACGTTGTCATGGGCTCCTTATAGGGACTTTCTAATAGAGACTTGTATGGACTGTGTGTTTTACACACTGGGAGTTTATGCTGGGTATTGCACATCATTACTGGTGCCACTCTCCTCTCATTACAAATGGAAAAATGTCCCTGGACCAGTGTACATTGCTGTGTACATTGCAGGGTTCTCATTTATATTTATAGGAAGCTATGTTGTCACTTGTCACTTTAGGTATTATTTCCAATGCCTGCAATTTACTAATAAAAATTGAAAAACGTCACCTGTGGACTGTGCAGGAATACTGGGTGGGCTTGTTGATAACTTTCCTTTACTCCTTTACCTTTTTTTAAGCTATAAGCTGCTTACTTTTTTAACAAATGTGTGAATATATACACATATATTTTTTTTTCATGTTATATTATTTTACAAAGTTCTCTTATACTGCATTTTGTAATTTGATAGGACCTATAATTTATGATCATATAAAACCCATCAAGTGAGATGGTTTTGATCCACATAATGCTCCAAGGGGTGTCATTCATTCCAATAATATCATTCCTAGCACAGAAGAGCTGGAAATGTGCATAGCCACTTTGGAAATTTGCCATGCTACAAAATGATGTAATTCAATACCTTGCCAGCCAGATAAAGGTTTTTGCTTCACTGAATCATGAAAATACACATTAGTAGCACCTATTCTGCTGATATTGTACAGCCTGTAAACACATTTTTACCTAAATGGAAAAAAATGTTTTATTTTATCAAAGAATGAAATAATATATGCATCTTAACAGAGATTGGAATTCAGTTATGGATTC
This sequence comes from Glandirana rugosa, assembly GCA_018402905.1. Classification (NCBI taxonomy): domain Eukaryota; kingdom Metazoa; phylum Chordata; class Amphibia; order Anura; family Ranidae; genus Glandirana; species Glandirana rugosa. The sequence continues at coordinate 107,797 of BLSH010056430.1, read as the reverse complement.
TTTATTTGCTATGAAAAACAGGCTTACACAGCTGACTGTTTTCTGGACTACATTGGATTGTTTTCCTACAAGATAAAAATGAGTGTGATGCCGAGATGCTGTGTTAGAGTAGAATTAAAGTGAAAAATGTCAAACTTTTGACAGACTTAAAGCTGAACTCCAGGCAGACTCGTCTCTTTCTTACCCACACCCTGTGACTGGATAGTGAAAAAGAAGCAACATATTGGTGAGCTCATCTCTGACCATGCTCCTTCTGCTGCTTCTCCCTCCTTCTCTCTGAGCTTTGTTGTACAGGTACCTAAAATGTCTGATACCAAGTCAAATTCAGATACTTATACTGTTTGCACTTATAAATGCATTTAAAGTGGTTGTGAACCTAGTTACACCACTTTTAACAATGAGTAAGCCAGTTGTTATAGGCCAGTTATAGGTGGGGGCAGGTGACACTTGTTTGCATTGTTGATATATTGGTGAGGCAACACACTGACACCTTAGCCGCCATTGCACAATGTGCTGGGAGTCCAGTGTGTTCCTGTATCTTTAAGGAGGGTTGGGCTCCTCCAGTCACCTGCCCTACATCTATCCATTAAAGGCATGTGCTTCCATTGTGGAGACTCTTATACAGGTTCTGCAGTATACAGGGTGCCTTGACACCAGCCTGCAGCTTACACATGCATTTACAAATGTGTAAATAACGAAACCCCTGGTTTTAACACATACTGTTAGCCAGGTTAATTTGGTTGGTCGCAAGCTGGTCAGTAAGTTGAGCTTGGAAATTCTTTGGTTTTTGTTTGACATGCGTCTGCCCTTCCAGTGCTGCTTACTGTAAAGGCCAGTTATAGCTGGGGGCAGGTGACATCTGTTTGTATTGTTATATTCTTACAGCGGGAACTTCCCCCCATCAGAATACACAGATCAGCACTGCAGCCCATTGGCAGGCATGATTGAATGCTGGTTTTCCAGCAGGACAGTTTGCGATGAATGCGGGTATCAGATCGCTGCCCTCCTCTCCGACGGGTGACTGAGGACCCCCCTGATCTAACACCGCACTTGTCACAAACTTAACAATACCACTCTCAGCTGCTTTCAGCACAAATATTTCCCAGTTTGCGGGACCACTGTCTAAATGCCAGCAGCCTAAGAGCGATTGTTACCGGGCTAATTCAAACAATTAACACTTTCACTGCCACCACCTCTATTGGAGCCAGAGGAGCTCAAACTTTCAGCAATACCAGTATTTCAGAATAACCACCTGTAACACACGCTGTTACCGCAGGCAGATATATCCAGATACGTTATTTTAAAAACAGTTGCGCTCTTCAAAGGAACAGGTTCAGGATAGTTGCATTAAGAGCTTTAGGAACAAAATTAACACTTTTCAAAATAAGGTTTAATCATGAAAAGGTCACGTTTTAGGTGCAGTAAAATATTTACAGAAAAAGAAAAGAAGGTTGCAAAATACTGAGACAAAATATACAGCAAAGGAAAAGAATGAAATACCTGCATGTGAAATGTCCGTGCCTAATCAGTGTTTCGAAGATTATTTTCTGGTTCTCTGATGTTGCTTCATTGATGGTAATTGAGAACTGACAATTGATCTTAGCAATCCCTTTTTCTCTGGGTGACAAGGGGTGGAGCCATATGCCCCTGACCATTCACATGAGTGGGCGGTTTCTTAGAGAATGTCCAGGGTGGGCCATTGCAATACCTGCTTCTTAATTCATACATTGTATATGAAAAGCATACTTCAAGATTGGGCCGCCTGGCAAACCTCACAGTAAGAAATTCAATCTCAGCATGCATAAAGCTTTCAAATGACTCCAAACATGAGAGTTCTGAGACCTTCTAGGACCGTGGGAAGGGAAACAAGGGGGGAATGTTTATACTTGAATAATCCGGGCCGAAATTCTACATTCAAATATTTACATTTTATCACTATGGCATGCTCCTAACTGAAATTATTAATTGAGGGAAGTTTTTGGGAAGTTTTAAGACAGGGAGAGGGTCACTTTGAGGTTAGAGTTGCCTGGGTGATTTATGGCCTCGCATGTCCGGCATCAGTTCGGTTTATGGCTGTTTAAAGATAAAAACAAACAAATTTCTCTTTCTGGCTTGTCCAGATACCCCTTTGAAGTTGACCTGGCCAGAAAGGGAGGGGGTAGAAATAAAGAGTTTTGTCCTACATTTACACTGCAATGGCTGACCATCACAAACTGGAGTTGCTTTCCAAAAGTGTGGGCAGCCTTGCTTGCATCTCATGCGTGATAGCATGATTTCATGTGTGTCTTACATGTGATATCATCACACCATTTGCTTCTGTTGAACAGAGATGCCAGTTTCTGCTGAACTGGCCGAATTTCGGTATGTGCGAAATGTGTATACCCTGCTTTAGATTATATAAACCAACTAAAAGGATTGTGCTCATACATAAAACCTATCCTAAACCCAACAGTTGCTGCCCCATAGAATTGTCTATTGTTAAACCTGATGGTTTCATTCAATTTGTTTATCTCTATTCAAAAGCATTTAAACACTTCTTTCAGTTTTCTTGATATTTTCTGTGCAATAGGTAGATCTCCCACTGGTTTAAGATGTGAATATTTTTTATACAATATGTGTTTGTTTTTTTCCACATTATTTGTCTGTGTGAAGCTGTATTTCTTTTACTCGCTATGATTATACATTAATATATATTTAGCTTTGGTGTCAATGCAAAAATATATTTTAACACTGTTATACATAAAAACCATATTCATTTAACATTGCAATGTTTAAAGGTGACCTTAATGATCGCTAACTCTCTGTGCCACTATATTCTTATACAAAGAGCCTCCCCACTGTGCATGACTTTTGCAGCAGGGCTGACTATACTCTAGCCACCACATCACAGCTACTGACAGCTAAAGTGAACATGCCTCATCACAGGAAACTGTAAGCTAAGAAACTGTAATGACTAGCATTCACTTTATATTAGAATGGAACACTATTCTACCGGTGTCAGAAGAGCTCTATGCCTTTTTTTAAGTCTGTTTATTATTTTGAATTTGATATCATAAAAACACTTAGAATCACTGAAATATATTTTACCTATGTTTAAACTACATCTAAAGGCAAACCTTTTTTTTTGTTTTAGTTAGAGTGGAAAGGGATTAGAACACCTGGCAGGTTTTTATTGCTGTCTGTGACCTCATTAGGGATATTCACCCTCTATATTTGTCCTGTTTACCATAATGACCCAGAGTGAAAATCCCAAAATTAGGGTTGTAATGAGAACAGAAATAGAGGGGAAATCTTCCAATGGGGACGCTAGTTCTGTTGACCCTGGTGAGAACTGAGGGTTCCCTCACTTTGGAGGGATTTCTTCCCATGTCCTGTTTTCATTATGGGATAGGATGTGAAAAGAAATCTTTCCAATGGGACACAAAAAACTGAAAGGTGTTAAAGCCCATCCATACTCTATCTGCATCGAAAATGAAAGCAAACATTTTGCTTTTAGCGCTACTTTACTGCCTTTTGGTCTACTGAAGCTGAAATTCTGAAACAAAGCAAAAGACCCATAAGCCAGATATCATGAAGCAGACCCATACACATGAAGTGAGATGAATGGCAGCCTCAGTCCAGACTCCAGCCAGGCCATGCCTCCAACATGTTTCGCTCCAACCCTTGGAGCTTAATCATGGGGTTGTTTTCTCTGCTAGATTTTGCTTTTAGCTGTTTGCTGTCCTGACAACCTTCCATTCCAGTGCAAGTTGTCAGGTTGCTTTTGTCCATGTGGTAGGCACAAGCAACTGACTGGTCCTCTGTTTCTTGGTTATCTCCTGTATTGAGTGTGTCTGGTTTCCTGGAGACCTGTTGATCTAAAGCTTGTTTATCTAATGCCTGTATCAGTTGTCCTGTTTGCCAGCAAAAATCCATCTCCATTATAAGGTGTCTAGTGAAACCAGGCTCTTCAAGTTCTGCTCCCCCCCCCCCCACTGTGAGTCACTGCCACCCATTGGTGACATAACCGCTAGACTCTGTTTTTGCCTGTCACTGTGCAGTTTCATGGTCGTATCTCAGATTTCTGCGTATGTATGACTCTTTTTAGTATTTGACCCTCAGCAACACTTCAGCCTATGACATTATGACATTTTTTCCTAGACTAGACAGTCTACTTCACACAATATTGAGACAAATTTCACCCAAGATGTAAACATTTTCTAATTGGATTTATTAGGAAAATGTCTGAATGTTGTATGAAAACATTTATAGACTTTCTAGTGTCTATGCCCACTAACCCGACAGCAGTCTCCTGCTGGTCCTGAAATTTACATGATCCAGAAAGGAGATGGCTTACATCCATGGTTCCCAACATGCAGCCCAGGGGCCATGTACTGCCCTTTGGCACTTATTGTGTGGCCCTTGGGCTCCCTGCAGATAGTAGCCTGTGTTTTCCTTACCTTGGTGCTTACTCAGGCAAATTAAGGAAAATATTCTTTAGGATGTGTAGTTAAGTGATTTGGTTTATTTTATTTTTTTCATGCTACTTTACTTTTTATAACCTATTCACCCCTTTTTCTCTTTTAATTTATTTTTTCTTCTGATCTTTTATAATGGATGCTGCTGTAGCGGTGTGCGTAATGGCATCATGAACTAGCTCCACCTAATGTATTTCCTGGCAAACCACATCTTCAGGGACACGGAGCTGTTCATGACTCTATGCAATATATAGGATGTAGTCCACAAATAAATCGTTTGCATAGAGTCACAAACAGAGACATGTTTTAGGAGGAAACATGTTGGGTGGATCTAGTTTGTGATGTCATTATGCGCGCTGCCACACGGTACAGGCCAATCAGGGCATTTGAGTGCCTCAAGAAATTAGATAGGTCATCAGTATACCATGATCAATTTTCAAATATATGTATATACCATAGTTTTTAGACTCTGACTTTGACACAGACTCAATGATATACACTGATTTGGGTCATGTTTACCAAAGAAATGTAGCAGAATAATAGCATTTTAGCCTGCATTTATGAAGAAGAATTATTTTTTGCAAGTATTTTAACAGAAACTAAGAAAAGCATTGTTTTTTATTTATATTAAATTATATTATATTTTATATATATAAAAAAAATTAAAAAACACAACAGTGGTGATTAAATACCACCAACAGAAAGCACTATCTGTTAAAAAAAAAAAATATTTGGGTACAGTGAGTAATTGTCATTTAAAGTGTGACAGCACTGAAATCTGAAAACTGACCTGGGCAGGAAGAGGGTGAAAGTGTCCGATATTGAAGTGGTTAATGTCACGCCAATTTTAACAGATGGGGGGGGGGGGGTAACCTCATCATGCTGAAAAGTGTCTTTACTATAAGAGCTGTGAATACATCTAAAAGTCTTCCACAGGGACTGGATCTATCAGACTCAGCTGTCTGTTTAAAAAGGGCTGGATGTGTTTCTAAATGCATGACATATAAATAGTTACTAATATTTATAGAAATTAACATTATAGAATGTGGATCCAATGAGTAGCCAAATGTATTTGGGATCAGAAAGGAACTTTCTCCTGTTAGTGTTTGTAAATGTGTTTGGCTCTGCTCTGGATCAACTATATATCTAAGGTTCTGAGAATGCATTGCATTACTTCTTTAAATGTTTGTTTTCAGCTTGGCCAAGTATGCAACTATATTGATATTGTTTGTCAATACCTCTTATTATTTTAACCACTTGCTTACCGGGCACTTACAGTATATCCACTTCTTGCCCAGGCCAATTTTTAACTTTCAGCGCTGTCGCACATTGAATGACAATTGTGCGGTCATGCAACACTGTATTCATATAAAATTTTTATCATTTTTTTGAGACAGATAGAGCTTTTTTTATGGTATTTAATTACCACTTTATTTTTGGGCTAAAAAGAGGAAAAAAACTAAACATTTTGGAAAAAAATATATTTTTAGTTTCTAATATAAAATTTTGCAAATACGTAATTTTTCTCCTTCACTGATGTGCGCTGATGAGGCTGCATTGATTGGCTCTGATAGGCTGCACTGATGAGGGGGCACTGATGGGCACTAATGAGGAGGCACTGATGAGGCTGTACTGATATGCGGCACTGATAGAAATTGATGAGGTGGCACTGATGAGGCTGTACTGATTTGCGCTACTGATAGGCACTAATGGGCACTGATAGGCGGTACTGATGGACACTGATAGGCGGCACTGATGAAAAGGCACTTAAATGGTGGGGACTGATGGGCACTGAAAGGCGGCACTGATGGGCAGCATTGATGATCAGTGCCATGATTATCTGTGTACATGTCTCCTGTCAGGATTGCTGGTTACCGGCTCTCCTCTCCTCACACTGTAACAGCATGTGAGGAAAGTACTGCCAATAACGGGCAAGTCTGTTTACACTGTGATCAACTATGATTGGACCCAGCTGTAGAGTTGAGCGAACACCTGGATGTTCGGGTTCGGTGTGTTCGGCCGAACTTCCCGAAAAAGTTCGGGTTCGGTACCGAACTTGACCCGAACTTGACCCCGAACCCCAAACCCCATTGAAGTCAATGGGGACTTGAACTTTTTGGCACAAAAATTACTGTAAAAAAGTCCTGGAAAGTGCTAGAGGGCTGCAAAAGGATTTTAGAACAATAATCTGTCCCTTGCAGCAACAGCAGGAACCTGACCCTATAGAACTAGGAGATGATTTTAGAACAATAATCTTTCCCTTACAACAACAGCAGGAACCTGACCCTATAGGAGTAGGCGATGATTTTAGAACAATAATCTGTCCCTTACAGCAACAGCAGGAACCTGACCCTATAGAACTAGGAGATGATTTTAGAACAATAATCTGTCCCTCTAAGCAGTAGACTCTACCTAGTCCAGTCAGATCATTCTGTAATGCAGGATGAGATGTTATTAGATATGCAATCTGTCCCTAAAAGCAGTAGTAGTAGTAATCTCTACCTAGTCCACAATCAGATCGTTCTGTAATGCAGGATGAAATGTTATTATATCTGCAATCTGTCCCTCACAGCGCCGGCAGCATCCTCTCCCTACCCTAGCCAGAGAGCATGTGACATGCAGCACTAAGTGACTCCAGCTTATAAAGAGGCTGGGTCACATGATGCACTGGCCAATCACAGCCAAGTCATTAGTAGGCATGGCTGTGATGGCTTCTAAGGGCAAACCAGTGAAACGCTTGTTGATTGGCTGCCCTGCAGCTATTCAACAGGCGGGATGAAATACCCGACCCCAGAACCCAAACTTTTTTTCAAATGCCCAGGTTCGGATCCGGGTCACGGACACCCCAAAGTTCGGTATGGACCCAAACTTTACAGTTCGGGTTCGCTTAACTCTACCCAGCTGATCAAATGATAAAGGCCCAATGTGATCAACCCTTTACCATGATCTCTGATCGGCTGTGTCTGAAGGACACAGCTATCATATAGCACATGGGATACGCGCCCCAGGGGGCATGCGAGGGGCGTGGTTCCAGGCAGACATCCATGGACACCTTCCGGAACAACATAGCCGTGCGGTAGCTGTATTTCGTCTATAGTGTGGTAAGCAAGTGGTTAAAGTTGTTAGAGCCCTCAAGCATGCTGAAGTATACTATAGCCACTAGAAGATACCTGGTCCTGGGGTCTCCATAAAATAATTTGGTTGCATTAAATATTCCTATACAAACACTTATCCCAGCCAGCTTGTGGAATGAAAATAACACTGGATACTGATAAATAGCTGATGGCTTTCTCAAATTTGAGCATATAATCATGTTCACTCAAATATTTATTCTCTTGCAAACCATCTGACAAAGTTACAGCCCTCTTTCTACAGTAATGTACGGTCTCCCCTACTTTAATGGTATTCAGTAATTGTACATTTCAAAGATTCGACTTTGCCATTAGTATATTGCAAGGAAAGATCTTTTGCTAAAACACAGATCTGTCAACAAATAAAATCCATGATAATGAAAATATCTTTATGGATGATGAGGATGTATAAAGAGCCTCAAGTGTGTGAGCGGGACCTCTGTATGTTAGACTTGTGCTGCCCATTTTCTTGCTTTAATTACAAATATTACAAATATCCTAGCATCACAGTGTTTGGAATAGAACTTGAAAAGGCATTTTGTTTTATAAATATTATATTGACATGGGTGGGAAATTATTGGAGATAACCCTCCATATCCAGTACTAACCTGGTAGTTGGGTCAACTTTAGAGTAATACATTAGACAAGACTGAGGACACGATATGGTAAAAGCTTGCAAAAAAATCCACATACAAGTGAATGCAATGCAATGTGAATGTTTTTAAAGAGTTCAAACAAACCATTTCATGTGCCCATGGCATTGGTAAATCAAAAACACAAAAAGTATGGATTAAAAAAGTATTTTATTCTACATAACAAATATTAAATCATTGTATCAAATAACCTTTAAAAACACAAGCTGATTCACTGCAGCAATGTATACTTGTATTTGCAGATCAAAGACAAACATGTTGAGTTTTTACAAAGTGCAAACTGTATGTACAGAATAAAGTGCATCAAAGAAACTCTATGCGTTTTGTGAGCTTTCATTCACTTCATCAGGAGTAGATGCTGACATGGTGTCTGCAAAAGATCAACTTGGAAATTGATATAAAAATCATTGTAACACTTCCAAATAATGACTGCTAGAATGTGTCTGACCGGAGATTTGTGGGAGGGATGAACAGCACCCCAACAGGACAATCAACGAATGGCAGTAATGACGCACAGGTGGAAATAAAAGAAATGAACATGCTGCCATTTGTAGATTGCCTTGTTGGGGTGCCATTTGTCCTTCCCGGTAATCAGCCATACTTTGTTTTTATCACATTGGTTTTATGTCCCTATATTAATAAAAGGGTGTTTTCATTTAAAAATGTAGTCATAATATACACCTAAAAAGTGGAATGTTAGTACATTATGATGTGAAGCAAACAGTGAGGTATTATGGCTTAGTTAAACAGGTTCACCCCATTTTTTAATATTTAACTTTCTTTTAATCCAAAAAACGAACATTTACTTTAAAAAGTGGAAATTCTCTTAGCAAAAGAGACACAACTTTGATAAATCAGCCCCAAAGCCACCATGTTCTCAACAGTCAATGCTTATGTCAGGAGGAAAGATGACTATTCAAGGTTCTAATCCGGGGGTCAGCAACCCGTAGATCATGATCTACCAGTAGATCACAGCCAGATGACTGGTAGATCACGGTCTGGGCTTGCTGACCCACCATCCCAGAGGATCAAACAGAGTGCAAGAGGGACTACTTGTAAAGTTGGAGCTGTAGTAAGGATGAAGAGCCGTAAAAGCCGATGCCTCCTCTGTAGTGCTGGCTCCTGTCCCATGCTTAGAGATAGCAACCACACTCCACCTCTTATACCGGCTAGCAGTCTCCAGAGTGGTACCAGCAGCAGGAAACAGTATCTTAAGGTTGGTGTGAGGCAATACACTGGGCATAATAGTATAGGGCTGCTTTCACACTGATGTGCTGCTGTTCACCCACACTGTGGGTGCAGTGCTTAGCCATAAACTTCAATTATATCCTGCAGATTTGGTGCATTTTCTGAATGCAGGAGTTTTGGTGTGCTTTCAGAAAGTGTACCATACCTGCAGGATATAATAGAAGTCTATGGCAAAGGGCAGCTAACCCAGGAAAGTTACAAAGTAATTTCTCTGCACCTGTAGTGCAGGTAAACCGCAGCATATCAGTGTGATTGCAGCCTCTTAGGGAGGTCAGAACAGTAAGGTTTAATTTACTGCACATTTGTAGTTTGGGGTGGTGGTAAAACCCCATGTGTTTTTAACACCCCTGCCCCAACCGCACCTCCTTTTGCTGCAGTGGCCAGGGGTGCATACATGTCACAGCCACAGCACGAGTTATATGCCCTGTTATGGTTGGTGGGTGTAGTACCTACCAAGCATGAGCCATTTAAATGAATGAGGCCACTCTGCAAGTGCCCTGTACCCTTGTGCAGTACAGCAAACAAGAAGTTAAAGCAGGCAGCATTGTGTTGACTTCTCACCACCTGCTTTAACCCCTTGGACCCCACAGAAGCTGTGGGGCACTTGCAGAGTGGCCCCATTTACTCGAATGGGTCATGATTTGCAGGCATTAGCACCCACCAAAAGCAACAGGAGGTTTAATCCCTGTTGCAGCATGTTTACACCTTTGGCTGCTGCCTCAGCAGTGTACGCAATTGTGACACGGCAGAACGACAATTAAAGGTTTAAATTAGGTGTGAGGAGGCGACACTGTGCTCGGTGATCTTTGACTTCTCCCATTGACTACCCCTGCGCTAAACAGTATTTTCTGTATAAAGCCAGCTTAAAACTGGAAATACAGAGCTCTAATTTTGTCTGTTTCCTGTAAAGCAGCTGTCATTTGAGCATCATGCAGACCTTCCAATGCCAACTGGCCTGAAAAACTGCAATAGAAAAATCACAGGAGCCATAAAAACAATGACTGCAGCCAAACAACTGTAATCTTTTTTTTGGGGGGGTATTTTGACAGCTGTGAATACCAATTGTCAAAATGCAATAGCCAACAGCATGAAATTCTTTTAGCATGGATGGGGCAATCGAGTAAGCTAAGGAGAGAAAACTAAACAAGTAAGGTTAGCTTTTAGTGTTTGCATAGTATCTTTAGAAAGATAAGAATTGAAATCATAGGTATCTAAATCTTCTATAACATATAAAGCACAAAGTCCAAAAAGAACAAAAAAGGTTACTAATCCAGCACAGCAAGCTGCTTGATTGGCTCAAATATATACACCTTAATCTAAACTTTAATAGGAATTTATATGAATGATTTAATATATAAGAATTAACTAAGGAGTTCTCAGCTAATCTGAATTTACTCCAACAATTAAACATTTTAAAATTCTATAGCCCTCTCTTACCTTACCACTTCGTATTTTATAACAACTGTGGGCATTAAATAGTGCAAAGTTACACGATTAGTACAATTTCTAGGCAAGCCTGCACGCAATATCTTTCTCAGTACAAGTTGTATATATAAATATATATATATTAAACAATCAATTATATACATTTATATTTATTTATAGTGAGAGAGAGAGTGATAGTTTCACTATAATTAAAACTTGTCTACCATGTCAGGATTAAGACCAGGCTTTTGAAGCAGATTAGAAAACAGATGTATTTTCATCAGAAGGAGCTGTGTTTATTTGTCTGTTCAATTTTTATCCCAGCTTCCCGTTGTGCACTTTACATATCAGAGAAGAAAGTCGCCAAGCTGTTGTTAAAAGCAATTTACTGTTTACATTTCTGTTTTGGTTGGAGTAGACAAAATATCTCATTTACATAGCTCTTAACGCAGTTTCAGCCAATGGCATTTGTCTTCTGAAATAATCTACAATGCAATATGCATGAGGATAATTTATTGAGTCTGGGATATGGCTGTTATTCACTTGGCAAAACCATGAAAACATTTTATATCAGATTTTTGCATTTTATTCTATATTCACCCTGGTAATATTTTATATATATATATTTTTTTATAGGCAAAGTAACAGATTCATTTTAAGGCAGGGACAAATCAGAAATTAGTACTTTTCTCACTTCCCCAATACAGTGCTCCACCAGCAGATTGCCCTTGTGTTTCCCATACATAGAACATCCCCCCTTGCTTTGCACAATGCAGCACTTGGTGCCTGTGTGGCCTATTGCCAGGCCAAGGGTTGTCACCAGGATTTCCAACTCCATACATCTTTTTAACTCACAAAATGAAGAAAATGTACTGATGAAGAACAATTTCTCCTGACAACCTCAAATTTGACAGAAGCATCTGCTGGAAACTAAAACAAACCAGGGCTTTTTTCAGCAGGAATGCAGGGGTATGCAGTTTTGACACCTCCAGCACTGTATGTAATGGCAAGGGCTGTGCTAGGAGGTCTATTGATGCTGGCTGCGGGGCGATTAATTGTTGTTGGAGGGGATCTATTTTTACACGGAGGTTTATTGTTGCTGGTGAGGGATCTATTGTTGCTTGGGGTGGGTCTTATGTTGCTGGGGTGGTCAATTGTTACTGAGAGGAATCTACTGTTAAGGTGGGGTTTATTGTTGCTGGCTGTTGCAGGATCCGGTGGTCTATTGTTGCTGGGAGGGTATTTTGTTGCGGGTTGTCCATTGTTGTTGGGGGGAACTATTGTTGCTGTGAGGTCTATTGTTGCTAGCTGCAGGGGATCTATTTTACAGCTTTTTTGTCATAATTAACAATCCCATACAAATTCTATAACCACAAAATGATACTTGGTTCTGTATAGCCTGGATTTGGGTAGGGGCGGAGACAAGGGGTGAGTCAGATAGGGGGTGTTCCAGCACCTATTCTCTGGGGGGGAAAAAGCCCTGAAACAAACTAAACCTTCCCTGTAGGTGAGCATGTGGGCTTGTTGACCACACAAGCATTAGTGCTTTACAGTGCCATACATTTTCAATAGAACACCAAAGCACTAAGAGAACATACCTGCTTTGCAGTTCATTGCATAAAACTCCCAGTAAAGCACTACCTTTGCCAAAAAATGGTGCAAGTCTGATTTTAGGGATCATCTTTGTTAAAGTAAAGCCATAAAGTTTTTAAGCTTCTGAAATCAGTGGTAAAATAATTGAGGTGTTAATTTAATTACTTTATAATGACTTTAGTGGTTGGATTTGCTTTTTACAAAGTTTTTGCCTGTTTTCCCCATCTATACTTAGTTCTGCTTTCACAAGCTTAGAAAGTGTGTTTTGTGCACATACAATAAAGTACTGATAGCGTAGTGAAAGCACAACAGAGTATTGATCCCTCTTCAGAAGTTCTGAAACCCTACTGCCAATCCTGAGGCTACCTAGAGGTAAGTACTTCAGTGATTAAGGCAAGCAGTAAGACGCTCGGTCTATGTTCCAGGGTCCGTGGCAGTGGGTTAAGGGCTAAAGGGAAGCATTTAAACCAGTCATTGAGTGTGTGATGTTAGGGGGACTTGTATAAGCAGCAATCTTATGTAAGGAGGCCACCTCTGATGACGTCTGATGATGAAACAAGTAAGGCGGAGCAAGTACGTCATTGCGTCACATCCGGCTAAGCTTGCTGGAATGCATTGAGCGGCAGATATCCTGGTAGAACTTTTCTGACTTCTCATGTAAGTGAATGGCTACTTGTATTACTATTACAAGATTCTTTGATACTATGGAGGTTTCTTTCGCTTTGTTTGCATGAGAAATCGGCTATAGAGAGCAGTGGGACCGGTGGCTGAGCTGGCAACATTCCCAGGAAGGGACGGAGCAACCAGGCAACAGATCCTTAAAGTGATACTTACAGGTTTTTGGGATGACACATTCTGGAAAGAACACACATGTTTCACCACTTACACAAGGCTGGATGGATTAATATTATTGTATCTCTGTACAAAACTCTTACGTACTTGGCACCTATGCTGGTATTGTGTGACCATACATATTTATTTATAATTTCAACCGCATTTGCTCATAATCAGTATTTTGCATAAATTTTAAGCGTATTTGCATATAATTAGGATTTTGTATGAATTTATAATTTGAGGCTTATTTTGCACATAATTGTTTTTTGCACAAGATTATGGCATTTGTTTTATTTATTTATTTAGCGTTTTTGCACATAACCAGCATTTTTAATGATTTATACTTTGGTTTATTTGCACTTTTTTTTGGCACAGATATATTTAGCTACGGCTTTTATTGGTAGAATGAATTTGTGATATGCAATTTTGCGCTTTAAATTTATTGCACTTTTTATGACTACTTTTTGAAGTCGTACGATCCAATAACAGCGCCATAGCCACATAAACTTGCACTTTATCTTTAGTCCCCACATTGACGGGCACATTTGTGGAGGCAGGAGCTACAGTCTTTATATTTATTCATAATTTTACACATTTTGTTAAAACGTTTATTTATCATTAATTTGAACACTTTCCTTTGCGCGGTACCACCCCTTTTCTTATATATTCAGCAGTGAAGTTCTGACAGCATGGTTGTGCAGAACAAGAGGTGGAGCAACTTCAGCAGAGTCTCTGGCTTCCTTCCTTATGCTGAGTACTTGTGTTAAGGAAAGGAGACTGGCTGGTGTCATGCATCCCTTCCCATATCCCCCAATGTAAATAAATCAATTTACTGGCTACTGGGTGGCGGGCTGACTGGTTTTATTTTCATTGTCAAGTACAAATGGGAGCAAACAATTTGATTTTTACAAACTGTCAGTGAAAATTTGGATGGTTGGCAACACTGCTTGTCACATGTGGGTTAGTGGAACAATGCATAGCTCTTTGTAATTTCCAACTTAGAATTTTTAAATGTACTGTGGCTAGGAACAGGTAAGTATTGCTTGCTTATGGTTCTTTCTGTAAACTTAACTGAAACCTAATAGCTCTCTGAATCATTACTAAATCTTCAGAGGAACATCATAAAAAAAAGTGTGCTGGTCCATAGAAGCATGTTTAACCACTTCAGCCCCAGAAGGATTTCCCACCGCGTCGCTTTAACTGACAATTGTGCAGTTGTGCGACGTTGTACCTAAACGAAATTTGCGTCCTTTTTTCCCCACAAATAGAGTTTTCTTTTGGTGGTATTTGATTACCTCTGTGTCATTTCTGATCGCCGCTATAAACAAAAGAAGAGTGACAATTTTGCAAAAAAAAAAACAAATTTCTTACTTTTTGCTAAAATACAAATCCAAAAAAAATATATAAAAAAACGTTTTTTTCTATCGGTCTTGGCCGATTTATATTCTTCCTCATATTTTTGGTGAAAAAAAATCGCAATCAGCGTTTATTGATTGGTTTGCGCAAAAGTTACCGCGTTTACGGATGATGAGAATTCATTCCTGGGGTTTTTATTTTTTTTTATTTCTTACTAGTATGTGTCTCCATTAGTTTATGGTGGTTTTCTTTTGAGATAAACACCCCTTTTTTCCTGCGTTT
>BLSH010056430.1:75572-86303 GCA_018402905.1 Glandirana rugosa | reverse complement strand
TGGTGAACAGCCATAACCAATGGCTGTTCACCCCTGTCGGTGAAGCGGCGTGTCCTGGGGACACGCCGACACCGACAGAGCCGGGATGTGCGCGCCCGATCGCGCGCAATCCCGGCTTAAAGGGAGGACGTCATATGACGTCCACCCGCTGGGAGAGCAGGACCGCTCCGCCGTCATTTGACGGTGGGCGGTCCTGAGGCGGTTAAAATGGTCTGTTGCAAAGCGGTAATCTATCTTGTGGTCAGACAAATTGAAATTTGACATTCTTTTTGACAACCATAGGTGCCACATCCTCCACACTAAAGAAGAAAAGGACCTTCCAGCTTGTTATCAGTGCTCAGTTTAAAAGCTTGCATCTCTGATGGTATGGGGGTGCATTCATTCGTATGGAATAGGCAGCTTGCACATATGGAAAGGCACCATCAGTGCTGAAAGATATATCCAGGTTTTAGAGCAGCATATGCTCCCATCTAGACAATGTCTTTTTCAGGGAAGGCCTTGCATATTTTAGCAGGACAATGCTAAACCGTATACTGCATCTATGACAACAGCATGGCTTTGTAGTAGAAAAGTACAGGTGCTTTACTGGCCTGCCTGCAGTCCAGACCTTTCATCATTTGAAAATATTTGGCACATCTTGAAAGGAAAAATACTACAAAGACCAAGAATTGCTGAGCAGTTAGAATCATATATCTGGCAAGAATGGGGCAACTCTTTACTCCCAAAACTTGAGCAACTGGTCTCCTCAGTTTCCAGACATTTACAGAGTATTCTTCTCTTCTCATTGATATACCTCATGGCTGATCTGAAATTCCCTAAGGATTTATTGATATGGTGACTTCCATCAGTGATATCCACAAAGCAGTTGAAAAACCTGAAGTGAGTGGTCAAACTCACTGATGCGAGTACAGACCTTGAAAGGTCTAAGAATCTGGTAAGAGGATATATTTGCCCTTATTTCCTTTGCGGAGCACTGGATATTGCACCAAATAAGAACTGGAGGACATCTGCACTTGATTGTGAACCACCTTTATGGACTTTTTTATGTACACATACTAATAATTTTCATATGTATAATTTTTCGATTTTCTTTTTTTTACCATACTACTGATGTTGTCACTTATTAAGTCATTCATGGTAACTTATGCATACGTTTATAACAGCACAACACATTTTTTTATTTTATTTACTGTGTGTTGTTAAAAGAAGAGGGGATGCTACACTATGGTAAACATGGCCCTGCCCTAACTTTTATGAGACGTGTTGCTACCATCAATTTCAAAATGACCTTATTTTTTCCTTAAAATGGTACATTTTCTCATTTTAAACATTTGATATGTTTTTTGTTTTCTATTGTGAATAAAATTCATTCATTCATTCTGTTTTTATGTAGATTTTACACAGTGTCCCAACTTTTTTGGAATTGTGGTTGTACTAAAATTGTTTACATTGATTTGTGTTTTACCGAACCTTCAAAAGAGTGCACTTATTTCATTTCAAATACAAGTATAAAGGAAAACTAGTGATGAAAAAAAACATGACTGGGTTTAATTGATCATATTTGCTCTTTAATTCCTCACCAACTGCATGATGAAGAGTGTAAAAAGAGTGTGGCTTTTAACTTAAAGCGAAACAAAATCCTCCTGTCCTTCTCATCCAAGGAAGCTGCCATCTTAGCCTCTGTTTGATCTGCGACTGCCATGGTGCTGCATCAGTTATCACTCCAGGCATTTGATAGTTTGACTGTTTGATTGAGAAAACAAGCAAATGTGACAGTTAGCAATCCCGGCATGCTGGGAATGTAACTGTTTTTTGAAACTGTTAAATCAATGAGTTTAGTTCCGCTTTAATATTTTGAGCTGAAAGTGTTGCTTTCTCTTCCGTTCACTGACAGATGCAGCCTTCTTATGACACATGGGGTTATGCTCATCCTACTAGGAGTAGCCAAGGCAAAACAAACAAAAGTGTAGGTTGGCCCCTCCCAGGGGGCCATCCTCACCTTAGCATATAATCCCCCTGCTCTGTACAGCACATCAGTTTTTATTTGCCTAGTGCAAGGAGTAGACCTGGTTCCCTATGGGATCTGCGGTCTCCTGAAGATTCATCTAGGGAAGACTACTATCAAGAAGCTGGCTGGTGGTATAGAGGATATCTCGAATCCTAATCTCTCCCCAGTCCGGCCGACACTATGCAAGCACCCTTAGGGGGGCCCACCGCATATCGCCCGTTCCGTGCGGGCGGCCGGTGGCTAAAACCCACTAGAGCCCAGTGACTGGTTCGCCTGTCCAGTGGCCTGGCCAGCAGAATGCCTCCTTGCGGGGAGGTAGGTCTGCTCCGGGTGGCTACCCGCTGCGCCCGTTGGATTGGTGAGTGGACCCCTCTTCCGCCCTAGGGGCATGGAGAGTGGGCACCTGGGCAGCTCTGTGGTGGCCAGCCGGTGGGGGTCTGTTAGAGGCCTTCCCCCCACTCCCCCTCCTCCCTCCATCCCCCGCAGGCACCTTTGCACTAACCGTACAAATCTGCACCGACCGTCCGGAGCACTGTGTCAGGCAGGTCGTCGCCATTGGTTTTTGGAGCAACGCTCATTCGTGGCCGACCGCACGTGTGTAATGGCAGCGTCCATTGTTTGAGAACCATGTGGTTTCCAGCCTGCTCTCTGGCGGCCCCCAGTGGTCGGTTGGGAGAATTGCAGTCCTTGTGCAGGAAGTGCTTAAAAACGGAAGTGGGCTTCCGGTTTGCGCTTGGACAGCGTGGCTGACACACAGTAACAAGCTCCTGGCATGCAGTAGTTCGTGGGCATTGCTCTTTCGGTTGGAGTGCTGAGTATAGCTGGCGCTTCCTGGGTGCCGGTAGCGGTGGGTGTAATCCGCCCGGGTCTCCCTGGCTGATTTGTGGGGCAGAGGTGGTGGTTACACAGCGGGGGTGCTGGGCTGAGATGTCAGAGGCCGGCAATACTATGGCAGGGGTGTTTCTAACACCAAGCAAGCTTCTAACACTTCAGGGAGGACGAACCCTGTGAACGCACCAGTGGTTCTCCTTACGGTTCTGTATATGGCTTGGCTATTGAGTCCCAGGTATTGAGGGATAGGGGTGTCGCTGACTCCGTAATCCCTACTATGATTAAAGCACGTAAGAGTTCCTCATGTACGATTTATCATAGGACCTGGAAGGCCTATATTACCTGGTGCGAGGCAGGGGGTTGGAACCCCCGCTCTTATAGAGTGTCCAGAGTACTGTCATTTCTGCAGCATGGACTGGACAAGAACCTGGCGTTAAGTACGCTTAAGGGGCAGATTTCGGCCCTGGCGGTTCTTTTTCAACGGCCCTTGGCGTCTCATTCATTGATCCGTACATTTGTACAGGGAGTACGTCGTATGGCTCCTCGAATACGGACGCCTTTGGCTCCGTGGGATTTGAATCTGGTACTTTCTGTGTTGCAGAAGCCACCATATGAAAGGATTAGGGACATTCCCTTACAGTTGTTGTCGCAGAAGGTGGCCTTTTTGGTAGCTATCACATCCGCCAGGCGGGTGTCGGAGTTAGCAGCATTATCCTGCAGGTCACCTTACTTGGTCCTCCATAAGGACAAGGCAGTTCTGCGGCCTTCCCCTTCGTTTCTTCCGAAGGTGGTTTCTTCCTTTCATTTAAATGAGGATATTGTTCTCCCCTCATTGTGCCCGCACCCGTCACATCCCAAAGAATTTGAGCTGCATTCTTTGGATGTGGTGAGGGCCTTGCAGGTGTATTTAAGTTCTACAGCTTCCTTTCGGAAGTCTGATTCTTTGTTTTTGCTGACGGAAGGGTCACGCAAAGGTATGGCGGCCTCGTCAGCTACCGTGTCTCGTTGGATACGGAAGACCGTGACATATGCATATGAGATTCGGGGCAGGGTTCCCCCGTTTCCAGTCATGGCTCATTCCACCAGGGCAGTTAGTATGTCCTGGGCGTTTAGACACCAAGCCTCGGTGTCTCAGGTGTGCAAGGCAGCCACTTGGGCCTCAGTGCACACGTTTACTAAGTTTTACAAAACTGATGTTTCGGCATCCTCGGATACTGCTTTTGGCCGCAAAGTATTACAAGCGGCAGTATAGGCGCAGTTAGCGCCGCCTGAGAGGGCGTTTTTCTGTTGGGTACAGTTGTTATGATTTCGCCCACCCCTCTTGATTGGCACAGCTTTGGGACGTCCCCATGTGTCATAAGAAGGCTGCGTCTGTCAGTGAACGGAAGAGAAAAAGGGATTTTTTGTATAACTTACCGTAAAATCCTTTTCTCTGAGTTCACTGATAGACGCAGCACCCACCCCTCTGCGTTGAGTTTGTACAGCTTGTTACGAACTGATGTGCTGTACAGAGCAGGGGGATTATATGCTAAGGTGAGGACGGCCCCCTGGGAGGGGCCAACCTACACTTTTGTTTGTTTTGCCTAGGCTACTCCTAGTAGGATGAGCATAACCCCATGTGTCATAAGAAGGCTGCGTCTGTCAGTGAACTCAGAGAAAAGGATTTTACGGTAAGTTATACAAAAAATCCCTTTTTTTCCCATTTCAGAAAGTTTGGGGGTATTCCTTGTATAGCTCTTGTTTCTATGATATCACTAAGGGAAATCACAAGAGGTACACATTGACCCGTGACATCTTTCGCAGTACTCCATATCTACACGTATTTTGTTAGTAACAGAAAGTATTTAAGGGCACATAAAATAGAAGAGCTTTGGACATAAAAGCAACAGAAGGCCATTGATAATACATTTACGGATAAAAAAAATCTAAACATATTTACTATGGAATTCTTTTTTTAACTTAAGACAAAATACAGAAAACAAACCAGTTAGGTTTTTGTTGTTAAAGGTCTAAACTATCAGCAATGTTTCCTGACATTTGGTAAAGGGCATGTAAGCAAAATGAATTACAATCAACTTCACATTTATTCACATCACACTGGCAAACTGTAGGTCACAAAAATACAGAAATAATCCCCAAGAGCCTTATGTGTTAATGACAAGACTGGATAATTTAAATAAATGGAGATTGCTCCTACCCAATACAGATAAAGAAGGTTTTACACAATATATGTAAATAATTAATCCATTAACCCTTTTGCTACTAGGCGCTGCCTTCCGTTTTACATCTTAGATGGCCAAACCAGTTTTGCTCTTAAAGATATATTGTCACCTTGATCATTAATGGAAAGCAATAGTGTCTGTGTAAAGGGCCTTCCTTCCTTCATTGCAGCTGGTACCAACATCTCCAGTGCTGTTTCTTCCCCCATCCTGTTACAATGCTTGGGTCTAGCAATTAGCTGCTAGACCCGAACACTGTCGCATGGTAGGAGGTCACATCCTCCCCCAATTCTGTGAGGCAGCAGAAGGGGCAGCAAAGAAACACTGGCAAGGTATGTATCAGTGGCCAAGGTGACAATAGGATTGATTTACTAAAGGCAAACAGACTGTTCACTTTACAAGTGTAGTTGCACATTGCAAGGGAATTTTCCCCAGCACTTAGTGAATGTGGTGAAATTTCACTTTGCAAAGAATAACCAAGGAAGGAATAAACAGGAAGGAAAAATAAACAGTATTTTTGCTTGAACTTGATGGGATAATGTAAGTCAACAGAGCTACACTCATTCACTAAGCTCTGGGGAATATTCCCTTGCAAGTGAACAATGTATTTCAGTGGTTCTCAACTCCGGTCCTTGGGACCCCCCAACAGACCAGGTTTGCAGGATAACTGAAATACATCACAGGTGATATCATTTGCTGCTCAGTGATTACAGTGTTCTAGTCTGCATCTCCCCAAGGTAATACTTAAAATCTGGCCTGTTGGTCGGTCCCGAGGACCGGAGTTGAGAACCACTGATGTATTTGCCAATAGTAAATCAACTCCATGGTCTATTTAATATGTAAATTATAAAAAAAACTTGAGAGGTTTCAAAAGATTTGCCTAAACTGTATACTTTGTAAAAACGTAGGATCTTACAAAATTCAGACAGATATGCATAAGACCTATATTGCTCTAGCCACGCTAGGTATCCCTGCACAGATTCAAATGTTCACAATAATTTTAGAGGTATCATTTTAGTATAACACTAGATAGTTGAAGTAGAAAAGGATTTTAGCATAAGTTGTTTATTTCATTTTGTCTATTTTCAATTTTTTATTTTTTTAAAAAGGAAGAATTGTAAATTTACACATAATTTTAGTTTGTTAATGTAATACAATTTTATATTTTTATTTAGAATATTGTTTCATACTATGTTTTGTATGTGTGTGATAATCACAAACGTAGTGTATTTGTTTGTATGTGGTTGCTAGGTTCAGTTTAGAGAAAAGGTTTTAGTACACTCAGTAATAAAGTATTTGAAATTGATTATATATTATAGTTTATTACGGTATATTATTTTGTATTATATCTATTGTTACACGTAGTTAATAAGATTGAAAGAAGACTTTAGTCTATCAAGTCAACAAGGGTATGATTTTGTAATGAGTTCACTGACTTTAATTTAAAGGTAGCTTTTTATAATTTGCCTGTAATAATAGTTAGTAAGGGAAGTATACATTGTACTGTGCTTTTTTGATCTTCCTTCCTTACACAATATGACTCACTAAACCCCATATTTTTAGTAATTAAATGGAAATTGCAATAATTTTGGATCCATTTTAATTTTGTTTAAGTTTATGTTTTTTTTAATTATGTTTTATATCTTTTTTAGTATGCATAGTGTAGAATTTGGAATTTTAAAGCAGTATTAAACTCTAAAGCAAAAGTGCATTATATTGCAGCCTTCCAATTGTTAGATGGGATTACTGAATTAGTTATGTTTTTTAGTTTTTTCTTCCTTTATTTTCACGTGTTGATCCAGCCAGTAAGTCTGTTATTTTTCTACTTCCTTTAACAGACCAAGCTGTCCAGCAAACATGGCAGTTGGAGAGTTGAGACAAACCATTTACCACTGACAGGGTTGCTTACAATGATCAGATTTTATTCATTTATGTAAAACATTTATCCCAAAAGGAAAAAAAAAACAGTTTTAGCTGGAGTTCAGCTTTAATTTGTTAGTCAAGTGCCTCTTAATGTGCTAATGCATCTAAACAACCATTTCCACAGGCTGATAATGCTGCTGTCCAAAATCATCTCAGTTGCTCCTCCATCCAAAGTGGAGACATCCCAAGACAGGAACTGGCCAGATCACCAGATGAAAATGAAAGGAAAAAAAGGAAATTAATGTAGCCACCATGTTTCAAGGATATGTTCACCTTTTTAGAAAAAATATGAATGAATATATTTTTGCAGAAAAAATGTACATTTATTAGTTTTTCCTGCAGGAGCCTGGAAAGAATTGCACCCATAATCAGTGGATCCAGAGTGCAAACTCAGGCTTCTGTAGGCAAGCCCTGCAGCTTTCAGCCCATCCCTCCATATGGGCTGTCAGTTTGAAAGCTGCAGGACTTGTGAATGAACTACAAATGCGCTCATGAGTGCCCTAGCAGTTCATTCAGAACTACAAGCTGTCAGTGTCAGGGTGGATGATGGTACTTGTAATTCATTCATTCAAACTGGGAATGAATGATGCAGCCCTGTGGGTGGGGCCCCATATGGCTATGCTGTTTTGAATTGTGAGGAATATGTTTAATGAAAGTTTTCATAAGTGGAATTCAACTTTAAGAATTGGTAAGCTGCAAAATATTACATTTCCGTTTTGAATACCTCTTTAACAAATTGTGAATGTATTGTTAAGTGCAAGCAGTGTAAGTACCTGGATTTCACTTGGTATCAGTCCTTTGCAGTCTATTGAACAGACTATAACAAAGCTCTGAGGATGTATTTGTGCCCTCATTCTATCCCTAAACATTCACTCCCTAAACCTAACACGTAAACTATCTCTTAAAGCAATACTAAAGGTTCCCTTTTTTTAAAAATAACAAACATGTTATACTTACCTCCTCTGTGTAAGGGTGCACAGAGTGGCCCCTGATCCTCCTTTTCTGGGGTTCCTTGGCGGCGCTCCTGGCTCCTCTTCTTCTCGAGCGACCCATCAGGGAAGCGCACTCCCTGGGGTCACTCATGCGGGTGCGCTCCTATGTCTTGTTGCTGCGTCCATTGACACAGACAACAGGACTCGGCCCTGCCCCCCAGCTCCCGTGTCACTGGACTTGATTGGCAGCTGCGGGAGCCAATCATTCCCCTGCTATCAGTCCAATCAGGACCCAAACCACTGGCTGGAGCTGCTAGGCTCGTCCCCGGCACAGGAATGATCGGGCTCAGGTAAGTAAACGGGGGCTCTGGGAGGCAGCTGCAACAAAAAAGGTTTTTCACCTTAATGCATTAAGGTGAAAAACCGGAAGGGTTTACAACCCCTTTAAATCAAATGTACCTGTCTTTACATTTAACCCCTAATGAATGACATTAATGCATTACTCCTATACACCTGACTTTAAAACATAATCTAACCCCTAAATTAACATACCACTAACAAGGCCTACAAAGCAAAGTTGAACATAATTCCTATGGGAATGCAGGTCACACATAAACCCCTCTATAAAAATAACTTAAACTCTATATATAATAAAAAACACAGACACCATTTTGGATGGCAAAATTTATGGCCGCAGCACGTTTATTGGTTTAATTTCATTTTCTTTATTAAACAACAACTTCATATTGAATAGCCTTCAATAATAATTAAACTTCAACTTTGTTAATCTACAAAATACAGCTTTGCTCAGTCATTAACGACTCAAGCATAAAATATAAATCTAATCAGTCACCACCAGCCGGACTTGAACACTCATGTCCAGGCCCAACCCATTACCGTGGACATCTCAATACTGTTCTGTAACCCTAAATTAAATATATCTAGCCCCACTTCAGATAGGTACACGCCATCTGACCTATATAATCCACTAAAACCTCTTTCTCTTACGTTCACTGACAGACGCAGCCCTTCTTATAACACGTGGGGTTTATGCTCATATTACTAGGAGTAGACTAGGCAAAGAAAAAACAAAAGTATAGGTTGGCCCCTCCCAGGAGGCCGTCCTCACCTTAGCATATAACCCCCTGCTGGATAATAGCATATCAGTTTTTATTTGCCTAGTCCAAGGAGTTAGACCTGGTTCCCTATGGGATCTGCGTTCTTCTGATGTTTTGTTCCTGATGAAGACTGCTATCAAGAAGCTGGCTGGTGGTACAGAGGATACCTAGACATCCAAAACTTTCCCCAGTCCGGCCAACGTCTGTGTGAGCTACCTTTAGCCTTGGCTGGGTCACGTTCCGTGCGGGCGGCCAGTGGCTGATCCCACTTGTGCCCAGTGACTGGTTTGTTCCTGTCCAGTGGCCTGGCCAGCAGCATCCCTCTCCGTGGGGAGGAAAGTCTGCTCCGGGTGGCTACCCGCTGCGCCCGTCGGATCGGTGCGTGGACCCCTCTTCCGTCCTAGGGGCGCGGAGAGTGGGCACCTGGGCAGCTTCTGAGGTAGCCGGCCGGTGGGGGCTTATTAGTGGGGACGCATCTGGGGTTGTCATCTCCCTCCCCCATTCCCCCCCCTGCCCCCCCCCCGCGGTACCACACCCCGCACTGACCGTTTTGGGCACTACATTCGGCAATTCGCCGCCATTTCGCGGTGGATCGCAGTTCTTTCACCGCTACCACGCCATTTTGCCGTAGATCGGCATGTTTTTGATGGCATCGGCCATTTTTCTGTAGCCCATGCTTGTTTCAGCCTGTCCTCTGGTGGCCCCCAGTGGTTTTTTCCGGTAGTACAGGGAAGTGGTAAAAGACATGCGGCAGGCACCTGGCACTTCTGCTTTCGCTTGAGGTGGAGTTTTTTCTTCATTGCTCATTCTGGTCACAGCGCTGAGGCATTAAAAACAGCAAGTATAGCTGGCTCTCCCTGGGTGCTGTAGCGGTGGGTACAATCCTTCCGGGTCTCCCTGGCTGATTGGTGGGGTAGAGGTGGTGGTCCCACAGTGGGGGTACCGGAAGTCTGGGATGTCAGAGGCTGGCAGTGCTATGGCATGGGTACCTGCGGGGTCTTCCAAGGAGGAGCCAGTTGAGCAACAATCCACGCCGGGGTCCCTGGTTTCCTTGGAACAGCTGAGGGCAGTATTTGGTGAAGTTCAGACCCGACTCCGGGGGGCCCCAAAAAGCGCCCGTCCCCCATCATTCTTCGGGGGAGGATTCGGAACCAGAGGGCGCCGCGGTGGTCACGGGAACCCCCGTGGAGCTATCAGAGGGAGAACTGATACCCTCAGACGGTGAAGATGATCAGGGGGCTTCATTATCCCGTGACAAGGCGATAGTGGCTGCTCTGATCACTGATATTCGCGAGTCCATGCGGCTTGACCAAGCAGGGGAGTCGCATGAGTCCACATATGTTTGTGGGTCGCTTAAGCCCCCTAGGTCCCCCAGGGCCTACCCTTATGATCATACACCTGAGTACGCTGAGGGGACGAACCAGTTCGGCGTACCTGAGCGCTTATAGTCACTAGTCTCGTCGGTGATAGCGGAACAGTGCCCTATTACTTCGGGGGACTAGTAGAAGTGGCAGACTCCCATAGTCAAGAGGGAGACTATCGAGGTGCCCCCAAGGGCACTGGTGGCGCCGCGGGAGACCAAGGCTTAGGAGGGGGCTTCTTACTACCCCCTGCCCGCGAAAAACCCCGGGGGGCCTCAGCCCAGACTTGAAGTGGTTTATGACGGGAGTCGACAAGGTTCCTTTGGTCCCTGGGGCCGC
>BLSH010056430.1:48052-72842 GCA_018402905.1 Glandirana rugosa | reverse complement strand
CTTTGCTTACCTGCAAATCAGACACGCATTAAACGCACAGTTTAAAAACTGTGCGGTAGAATGGGAGGAGGTGACCCTGTTGCAGAAAGTGACCGATCCTCCCGCACGGAAGGGTCTGATCTCCATAATATATAAAGGATTGAATACAGGTAGAGAGGGAGAGGCAGAGCTGGGGATTAAGAAAAAATGGGAAGAGGATTTTGGTCCAATCTCCACAACACAATGGAGTTCGATACTCGACTCCTGTAACCTGGTCTCGATGGCACCATCACAGAGGATGTCTCATCTGTTCCTCCTCCACAGGGTTTACTATACTCCCCAAAAACTATTTAGGTTCGGGAAGAGGCAAAATGATAACTGTCCCAGATGTCAGCAATCTGGGGACCTTGTCCATATGCTTTGGAGGTGTCCAAAACTGAAGAGGTATTGGGAAGAAGTGCTTAGCTCTATAAATAAGATCTTTAAAACACGGATTAGATTGAACCCAGTACAGTGTATACTGGGCTGCGCACAGGCTGGGGAAAACGGAGGCCGACTTTCGACCCCCATTCTGAGCTGCCTATTCCAGGCAAGGAAACTGATAGCTCAGAGATGGCAATCAAGGGCACCCCCGACTAAGGAGGACTGGGTGAACTCTGTGGAGGAGGCTATGTGGATGGAGAAGAGCATGTTCGTAAAAAGGAATAACCTGAATGGGTTTAATAAGAAGTGGAGGCTGTGGCTCCTAGATAAAAAATACCCAGTATAGCGGAGGGGAGAAGGATAGATAAGAGAGGTTGCTAGGGTTATGAAGAGAGGTTGGAAAATGAAAGAGGAGATGGAAAAGAGGGGAAGAAAAAAGGAGAAAAGAAAATGAAAAGAGAAGATTGTGAGATGGTACTGGATGGTAATGTTTTATTAATGCACTTACAAAAAGGGAGAATGAAGAGTGTGCATGGGGAAGGATGATGGTGTGGATGACCTGTTGAAGCGGGAACTGCTAAGGGGAGGGGGGTGGTAAGATAAAAGGAAAAAGAAAGGGAAAGAAAGAGAAAGGGGGGAAAAAAAAGAAAAAAAAAAAAAAAAAAGAAATTTTTTTTTTTTCCCTTTTTCTCTTTGTATGAATACAGTGGGAGTGTACATTGTATATGATTATTGCTTGGTCTATTCCCGGTTACCCCGGCGTGTTGAGGAAATAAAATATATAGATATTAAGGGGGGGATACATGGGAAGTGTAGAGACTACCACAATGATGTAATCAATCTGGAGGTTGGAATGAGCCTAAGGCTGATTATTTATCCTCCTGAAATAAGTTACTGATGTGGAAAGAGGAAAAAAGAAAAAAAAAAAAAAAAGAATAATCAAGGACTTCATGGCCGGACCCCAAGACGCACTCCACTCTTGACCTCAAGGAACATCAGGAGTCAACTAGAACATGCCAGGAGGAATTTGGACAAAACTACAGAGTTATGGGAGACAGTTCTATGGACTGATGAAACCAAACTGGAACTTTTTGGACATATGGACCAGCGGTATGTCTGGTAAGGTCAGGCTTATGACCAGAAGAATACCATCCCCACTGTCAAGCACGGAGGTGGATCAATAATGATGTGGGGCTGTTTTTCTGCGGCAGGAACTGGCAATCTTGATTGTGCATCTGGCATCATGGATTCCCAGAAATACCAAGTCATTTTGAAGAAGAACGTGATGCCTTCTGTTGACAAATTAATCCTTGGTGATCATTGGCTCTTCCAGCAAGACAATGATCCCAAGCACACCTCCAAATCAACCAAAGCTTGGTTGGGGAAAAGATGCTGGAGTCTCCTGGAGTGGCCTTCTCAGTCACCAGATTTAAATCCTATTGAAAATCTTTGGTGGGATTTGAAGAAGGCAGTTGCAGCACGGAAGCCGTCAAACATCACTGAGTTAGAGGCTTTTGCACGTGAAGAACGGGCAAAGATTCCAATCGAGAGGCGTAAGAAGCTTGTCAGCACTTATCGAAAGCGCTTGTTAGAAGTTATAAAAACTAAAGGGCGCTCCACAGGGTACTGAAGCTGGGGGTTGAATAATACTGCACATGCTCATGTGTTACAAGACTTACAATTTTCATTTGAAGAAGTTAAGTCAACTTCTGTTGTCAAAATAACTAAAATATGTATCAATAAATATTGTTTATTTCACGAGTTTTTTTTTTCATTTATTTTCATTATCTTTCATCAACATCACTGTATTGTCTATTGAGGTGGGGGGGTTGAATATTTCTGATTGCAAGTGTATGTGAACCATCAGGGCGGAACAGGAAGCTCGGCAGCAGCCGCGGAAGCGGCTCTGATCCTACGATGGGCAGAACTTCACGTGCCAGCACTCTCCGCAATCTACATTCCAGGCGTGGAAAACTGGCTGGCGGACTTTCTCAGCCGTCAGACTCTGGATCAGGGGGAATGGTCCCTACATCCAGAAGTGTTTGCCTCAAGTGGGGCACGCCACAGGTGGACCTCATGGCCTCCAGATTCAATCACAAGGTACAGACCTTTGTGTGCAGAACAAGAGATCCGTTGGCGGTCGCCACGGATGCACTGGTAGCACCCTGGGGTCGGTATCAGCTACTGTATGTCTTTCCTCCTCTGAAGCTTCTACTGCGGGTTCTGCGCAGGATAGAAGCAGAGGGAATCCCAACAATCCTGGTAGCTCCGGATTGGCCTCGGCGTCCTTGGTACGCCGATGTGGTACGGATGGTGGCAGATGTTCCGTGGCATCTTCCACTTCACAAAGACCTACTGTCTCAGGGACCCATCTTGCACCCTGCTTTACCCCCGCTGGCTTTGATGGCTTGGCTATTGAGTCCCAGGTGTTGAGGGATAGGGGTGTCTCTGACTCCGTGATCCCTACTATGATTAAAGCGCGCAAGTGTACTTCGCGTAAGATTTATCATAGGACCTGGAAGGCCTATATTGCCTGGTGTGAGGCGGGTGGTTGGAACCCCCACTCTCATGCGGTGTCCAGGGTGCTGACTTTTCTGCAGCAGGGACTGGACAAGAACCTGGCGTTAAGTACGCTTAAGGGTCAGATTTTGGCTCTGACGGTTCTTTTTCAACGACCCTTGGCATCACATTCGTTGATCCGTACATTTGTACAGGGTGTACGTCATGTGGCTCCTCGGATACGGTCGCCTCTGGCGCCGAGGGATTTGAATATGGTGCTCTCTGTGCTTCAGAAGCCACCATATGAGAAGATTAGGGACATTCCCTTGCGATTGTTGTCGCAGAAAGTGGCTTTCTTTGTGGCTGTTACATCCGCTAGGCGGGTGTCTGAGTTGGCAGCATTATCCTGCAAGTCACCTTACTTGGTCCTTCATAAGGACAAGGCGGTTTTGCGACCTTCACCTTCTTTCCTTCCGAAGGTGGTTTCTTCTTCTCATTTGAATAAGGATATTGTTCTTTCCTCATTGTGCCCGCACCCGTCGCATCCCATGGAATTTGAACTACATTCTTTGGATGTGGTGAGGTCCTTGTGGGTGTATTTGAATTCTACAGCTTCTTTTCGGAAGTCTGACTCTTTATTTGTGCTGACGGAAGGTTCACGCAAAGGCATGGCGGCCTCGTCAGCTACCATTTCTCGTTGGATCAGGAAGACCGTGACTCATGCATATGAGGTTCGGGGCAAGGTTCCCCTTTTACAGTCACGGCTCATTCCACCAGGGCAGTTAGTACTTCCTGGGCTTTTAGACACCAGGCCTCGGTGTCTCAGGTGTGCAAAGCGGCTACTTGGACCTCAGTGCACACGTTTACTAAGTTTTACAAGGTTGATGTTTCAGCATCTGTGGATGCTGCTTTTGGCCGCAAAGTTTTACAGGCAGCAGTGTAGGCGCGACTGGCGCCTTCTGAGAGGGTTTTTTTGTTGGGTACAGTTGTTGTAGTTTGCACGCCCCTCTTGATTAACACAGCTTTGGGACGTCCCCACGTGTTATAAGAAGGGCTGCGTCTGTCAGTGAACGTAAGAGAAAAAGGGATTTTATTATAACTTACCGTAAAATCCTTTTCTCTGAGTTCACTGACAGACGCAGCACCCACCCCTCTGTTGAGTTTGTACGGCTTATTACGAACTGATATGCTATTGTCCAGCAGGGGGTTATATGCTAAGGTGAGGACGGCCTCCTGGGAGGGGCCAACCTATACTTTTGTTTTTTCTTTGCCTAGTCTACTCCTAATAATATGAGCATAAACCCCACGTGTTATAAGAAGGGCTGCGTCTGACAGTGAACTCAGAGAAAAGGATTTTATGGTAAGTTATAATAAAATCCCTTTTTCCAGATCTAGGTGTCTGTATGAAAAGCCACCTATAAGAGGCATGAACTTTTCCATTGTTTTATTTATTCTACGTCAAATTTTTTCTGGATTTTTGAATTTAGGATTGCATAGCCATAAAACTCTAGGCACAATTTCTGAAAAAACAATCCTAGTACTAGGGGACGACATCGTGAAACGGTGTAAGTTCCGCTTCCTTTTATAGATGAGATCCAAGGTGTTCCTTTTACCCACGTCATTCCCTCCAAAGTGTATTATGATTATATCAGGAGTAGGCCAAAACGTCAAGTAATCTAGAAATATGAAAAAATAAGTTAGACTAGTGTAGACCACGGATGCCTTTCCAGAATACTTTAAACGTATCGAGATCCAAGGACAAATTAGCTGTGTAGCAATGGACTGCCGCTCTTTTAAACACCCAGTAAATGTCCCGGGATCCAAATGTTTCTTCTATAACCTAGAATTTAAACAGAGAGGTCAGGTCTAACATAAACTTTAAAACATTCAGATTCCCATCTGCCCAACCTTTGGACGATGGCCTCATCGAGTCCCATTCTTGCAGCTTCAGTTGCAGCCCCGATTCTGAAAGAATGGGAAGTGAACTTAAGATGCTGTAGTCCCAACTTCTTTATACAGCCTTGAAAAACAAAATTAAACTGATGCCTCATCAATGGAGAACTATCTGCATGAAGAAGAAAGAGACCACTTTCATGAGGCCTAATATTAAGATATTTTTTAACCAGGATTAAAGGGCATATTATGTAGTCACCGCAAGTATGAAGATTAATCCACTTACCCTTACCCATCCTGTCTGTTTTAGAAAAAGGGATAAACAATCTAATTCCCGTTTCTAGAATATCCACATATTTGAACAAGAGCCCCACAGGAGATAATTTATTCCTTGGTAGTAGTTCGGAAATGCGCATTGCGCCAAAAAAAGCTAACACGAATGCCGCATTAAATAGTATAGATTCAAATTCAGAAAAACAAACTTGCGAAGTAACTGAACAAATCTTCTTTAATAATTCAATTGTAATTGGCCTACTCATACCAGTAGTGTAATGACTCTTTCTATAACCCTTCAGAGCCTGTTGTACAGAGAAAATAAAGTAAAATGAGGTAGACATTGCATCTTCACAAAAAATGATACTCCTGACAAGATTTTGACTATATGACTATAAGACAACTCCATATGCATCAAGGAGCACAAAAATGTTAATATTCCTTTTTCTGAAGGAGCATCAAAGTCGAAATTGAAGTCTCTAAAAATTTCAACCATCTGTTCCATGCAGCAGAATATTCTTCCCATGTGCTTTTGGCAACTGACTTTTTTATATATGAAAGAAGTCTACTGTTAATGGTAATAGCAAAAAGCAGCGCTAGAGTTAATTCATTAAACTCATACACATAAATATAAGGAAAAGTGCTAGTGCAAAAAATATCAAAAAGTGCAACAATATGTATAAGGTGCAAGAGTCCTCTTTAAATTGAAGCAGCTATGATGTTTTCAAAACCAAAGTCCTCCACCACTGATCACCGCATGTATGTGCACACTTTGGGGGCTCACCAGAAATCAGAAGGTATAACGGCTCATCTTTCCACAACAAGAGGGCTCATCAACTTCTCAAGGGTCACCTCCACAAGGACTCGGTACACAGAGATCGACTTTTTTATATAGTCCGTAATAATTCCTAAATTAAATCCTACAGGTGCTCCGGACATGCTATCCCTTCCAAATCTGCGTTGGGTAGGAGCTGACAGAATCTCAAGATCTGGAATCGAGACAAAGCGTCCGCTATTTGGTTCTCTTTTCCAGGCAGATGTTTAGATTTTAACCGTATGTTAAAACTAGGGCTGCATCGATACCACTTTTTTGTCACTGAGTACGAGTACCTATACTTTACCTTTGGTAGTTGCCGATATCGATTACCGATACCTACCGCGTAGGAAGAGTAGGTAGAGGGGTGGTTTGGGAGGTGCTCCTCAACATCCCCTTTACATTACACAACCCCCTGCACCTGTGGACCCCTTTACATTACACAGCCCCCTGCTCCCCTGCATCCCCTTTACCTTACACAACCCCTTGCACCTCTGGACCCCTTTACATTACACAGCCCCCTGCACCTCTGGGCCTCTTTACTTTACACAGCCTCCTGCTCCTCTGCATCCCCTTTACATTACACTGCCCCCTGCTCCTCTGCATCCCCTCCTCTGCATCCCCTTTACATTACACAACCCCCTGCACCTCTGGTTTGGTGAGATATCAGAGGTCTAAACAGACCCCCATATCTCTTATTTTGAGACAGAGAAAAGGAACTGAATCCTTTTCTCTGCAGCACTTAACTTAAATGAGTGAGGAATTTCAGGAATTTCTCACTCATTGATAAAATGACAGACTGATAGATAGTAACACTCGCGGTTACTATTATCAGCTGTCAGTAGGACAAATAGCAGAGATCTTAGTGATCACTGCTTGTGCCCCTGTACTACAGGGGGGGTTTGGTATACACATCTATACCAACCCCCCCCAAGCCCTAAATTCACCCTCACCCACACCGCTGAACCCCCCCTCCCACCCCGATCCCCAGCCTGTCAGCTCGCCGGAGAACACAGGCAGAAGCTGCAGGCTGCAGGAGGGAAAGGAGGGATGCCGCTTGGAGCGGCAATGGATGGGCGGTGCGGGGGCCAGTATAGGGGGTGTTCTGTGTGGTGGGTGGACACATCTGGATCCCCCCATGCCCCTTGCCAGCACCTGAAGCCAGTGGGAGCGGCAGAGGAGGGATGCTGGCTAATGATGGTGGCTGCAGGGGGCTGCCATCAGGGGGGTACAGGGATTGGGTTAAGGGGGGGGGTCGCCCTAGCCTGGTGACAGCTGGGGGGAGGGGAGGAAAAGGCAGAGAGGGGGAATCCCAGGACATGTCATTGGTTGTTAAGGAAGCTGCGGCCCCATTCCTTAACAACCAATAATTTCAGGCATTTTGTCAATTACATTTCAGTTGTTAGTGGGGAATTCCAGCTGACAACTGAAAGAACCGAGACCGAAGGTTCGGTTTCCGGTATTGGGGAATTTTTCACGAGTACCGATACTCTGAAAATGCCCAGTATCGGTACCGGCGCAACCCTAGCTAAAACGTAAGCATAGGAGTACTAAATATCGGAGTAATTTAACCACTAATAACGTTTTGGATGATAAACAATTTACCGCATACAAAACGCCTTTATTATCTGTCTGTATTAGGATTCTTTTTTTGGTAAATTGTTCACCCCAAATTTCCAAAGCAACTGCCAAAGGAAATAGTTCTAATAGACCTATATTCTTTGTAGTATTAATATTTACCCATCTGATAGGCCATTTTCTGCAGCACCAATGCGTCTTCCATACTGCTGAGAAACCGCAGGACCCCGTCGCATCTATAAAAAGCTCAAAATTGGCATCAGATATGACATTTTCTTGGAAAAAGGAATGACCATTATAGGTGTCAAAAAATTTTAACTACAATAACAAATCTTCTTTTAAATCATGGGTTAGTCTATCATGAGCAGACAGGGATTTGAGGCCAGAGATAGCCAAATAAAGGTGGCGTGAAAAAGCTCTTCCTACTGGCCTAATACGAGGCGCAAAGGCCAATAAACTTAATAATGACTGTAACTCTTTTAGTAGAATTTTTTTCTTTTTAAAAAAACCTGTTATCATTACTTTTAATTTTTATATTTTTGACAAAGGTAACCTAAACTCTAAATTCTCCATATAAATATTTATTCCTAAGAATTCAATAGAAGATGATGGTAATACGTTTTTTTCTGTTGCTAAAGTTACTCCAAAGTTTTCACAATTTTTGCCAAAAAGTTGGAGTAATAAAAAACAGAGGGGTGAGTCTGGAGGGCCTATAAATATGAAATAATCTAAACAGTGTAGGGTGCCTTCATATCCAGATTCATATGAAACTACCCATTCCAGAAAAGAAAATTTTTCCAAATAGGTGCATGATATTGAGCAACCCATAGGGAGGCACATATAGTAATAGAATTCTCCCTCAAAGAGAATTCCTAATGAATTATGTGCAGATAGATTGATGGGTAGTAAGCGAAACACAGCCTTGATATCCGCTTTGGCTAACAAGGCTGCCTTTCCAAATTTTCTGATTTTACAAACTGCCTCTTCAAATGTAGACACTGAAGCCACACTTTCACCAATGTCATAATTTAAAGATGAGCCCTTTGAGAATGATAGGTGATATATAAGCCTATATAAATTGTGTTCCTATTTTGGTATGATGCCTAATGGGGAGATTCTAAAATTGCTAAACGGAGGAGATTTAAAAGGACCAGCCACCCGTCCTTCACTTATTTGTTTATTCAATTTATCTCTGACAATATGTGAGTATAAAGCTACAGAATTAAGGTTATCAACGATATTACAACCATAATCACTAAATATGAGCAATGGAAAACCATTAGAAAACCATTTGATTAAAAATTTAGCTGTCTCCTGGTCTGGATAAATTTCCAGCCATTGAAGCATTCTTGCTAATTTTACTGGTGTGTGCACTTTTTCCGGAAAGATCTCTTTGCCCTTGAAAATTACTCCTTTTAAAACACTTAAGAAGTGGGTGAGTGTCTGAACAGTATCAACATTCATGTCTATATTTACATACATTAGCCCATTTACATTGGCTTTCATTGGCTTTCGTTAAACGCATAGCAAAAGCCTTTTTTGTAAGGCGAAATGAAAGACGGGGGTGTAGGCTGGGAAAATACAGGTTTTTGTGGCAATATTAAGTTAAGCCACAGCCCCACATCTTTCATTCCGCACTTCAAAAATGGATAGATTGACAATTTTTGTCTAAAAGATTTGTCGTAGTTTTATCACCCTAATCCGCCAAAATTCTTGCAAACCTCCAATACATGTTCTAAGTTTTGAAATAGTCCACAGCAAAATCCTGGGTGTTTTTCACCCAGCATGCTTGCATATATTGATGACTGAAGCCAATGGTGGAAAGATCTCGCCACTGGCCTATGCCTTTTTTTTCCGGTTTTGCTATAAAATCCTTAGATGACGATAATGATAGAATGTCTATAAACTTGCCTGCCCAGTCTCTCTCCTTAAGCTGCATACCTGACATACTTGCCTGGAGCTGAAAGAAATTTGTTGCTCAGCAACCACTCCTACCACAGACTCCTCCTCTTGTTCCCTCATAGACTCTTGTTCAATGGCCCGCCTACTACCTCTTCTAGGCGGGGACAGAGAGAGAACCCTCCACTTCTCCTTATTCCTCTGGCTGGTTCTGGGTCTGGCATTGACAGCCACTTCCTCCGGCGGAGACACCTGCGGCTCTGCTTGAGACGGTGGTGGGATGAGGCGGGATGGCGGTCGATGCTGATTCTGGCGGTGCTGCTGCAGGCTTCTAAGTGGCGGTCTCCCCCTCTAAAGGCGGTGAAGCCTTGTGTCTTCAGGTCCTCCCCCCTCCTCTTCTGTTTGTTGACCCCGCTGAGCTTCTTCTTCCTCTGCCATTTGTAGGCACCGATGGAGCCATTCTTCCTCGCCACAGCTGCCCGCCCGTTCCAGGACTCTCTGGACCAGAGACTTTGTGGACATGACAGCAGCAACAGGCTCACAGTATAATAACACAGATGGAGCTTGTTGCGCTGTCATTGGTCCACTGGTAAAATTACCTCACAGCAGGCTCCTTATATAATGAGCCCCACTTTCCAGAACATTCTGAGGCATCAAGTGACCTATCAGAATATTCCAAAGGGTCACATGATGCCTATCCTTCCCGCCTAAATCCCATTTTTCCTGCCTAATCCCTTTCCTTAATAAATTTAAAGTGACAGTACACCTTTTATTATTTATTTTTTATTATTATATTAAACTTGGAGGGAGAGGTGACCGCATGCCCATGCTGTCAGGCCCAAATGCTTTTGCCCTCCTTCTCATTCTGCTTCCTCCCTAAGCCCTCTGCACTAACAACAAGCAGTCCCATACTGAAATCATTCAGTGCCATAATAACCTGAGCAATAGCAGAAGCTATTTCCATTAAATAGGTCTCTCTCTTATAGAACCTCCATAAGACCTAATATGAACAAAGCAGCAGGACTATTGCGTTTTGCAAACAAACTTTTTTATCAACAGAACAGGTCTGCTGAGTAAAAATAAGAAGGGGTCTAAAGGTTTTAGGCAGCACGTGAAAAAAATAAATATTAATGCTCAGTCTTTCATAGAAAATGTGTCACCATTATTTTTTTTTTTAACCCTTAATATAATAAATAAAGACAAAGAAAAAATAAAATATGCATAAATCTAGATAACATAAATAAACCTCCAATTTTGGTGATTCAAGTCAACTTGAGAACAGAAGTAAGAAATATATTTTATTTCTCCAGCTATAATCATGATATCAGTTCACTACAACTATCTTAGAACTTTCCACTCGTGCATTAATGAAGATAAGAGAAAAGGAATAAGAGTAATTGTACCTTTAGTAACCAATGAGGTTTAGGCTTTCATTCTTTTAGGTCCCTTTCACACAGCCATTCCGACTGGGTCTGCCTGCCCGTTTTTCAGGCAAACCCCATTAGAACCTCCATTATTCTCTACGGAGCGGTGGGTGTAAACGGACATGTGTCCGTTCACACCTGCCTACATCCAATCTGATCCAATCCTCCAAAAAGAGATGGATGGGGATCTGCTCCCTTTATTTCCAGCAGATTGAATAACAGTCAGGTGTAAACTGACAAGTTTACATCCAGCCGCCCATAGAGAAGAACGCATAAGCGGAGCAGAAATGGACCTGTCATCCACCTGCTCAGTGGGGATCAGTGGACAGATCCCCTGCTGAGCAAGCAGATCGCAGCTGCAGTCCACCCTATGTGAAGGAGGCCTAAATTGCTATGGAGACAGTTATAATGGATTCTATTTGGTTGTTCTTTGCAATTGCTGCATTTTTATGTTGACCTATTCTCATTAATCACCCCCACAGAATAAATAGAATGTGTAGATTTTTTTTTTATTTTGATTGACATTGTATTATTTGCATATTTAATTAGCTGAAGAAAATTACATTACAATTTAATAACTGAATTATAAAAAAGCTATTTAAAAACATGTTTATAATCAATTATTGCAGTATTGCAAATTTTATAGTTTAACAAATCATTCACAATAGAATTCAATGCCTCCGAGATGAAAAGAGTAATTAATTT
Source organism: Glandirana rugosa (assembly GCA_018402905.1). Classification (NCBI taxonomy): domain Eukaryota; kingdom Metazoa; phylum Chordata; class Amphibia; order Anura; family Ranidae; genus Glandirana; species Glandirana rugosa. Next base: position 61,355 of record BLSH010056430.1, on the reverse strand, counting down.
GAAATGAATTACTAAATGTTATCAGTGGCTTGTTATGGTGACAACAGTTCATTGATGCAATTTCGGATTTTGTAGGAGCATGGATTCTGTAAAACTAAATTATTTTTCTACAAAAATGTTATTAAACATGATATTCATACTTATTAGGGATGGGCATTGGGTTCAGGTCGAAAATGAGGTTGACCCAAACCAAAGTTGTTTGCGGTTTGTAGAAAATAGTGAACTAATGTTTCTGTTCACGTCTATAGCAACCAATTACCAACAATGCACTTCGTCACCTCTGAACTGTGGTCAAGTGTCTTAGAAGGGCCAATCATTGAGTTTTTCTTATGATCCAAATCCCTTCCTATAAAAGTCAGGGCCTCCAGAGGCTTTTTGTGTTGGAGGAGATATGGAGTAATTAGGGACAAATCACAAGGCGTTTTCATTTTTTGGAGAGATGGTTGTTGCTGATTTCTGGAAACTGCTATATTCACATTGAGTCACAGACACATTCACTGTGTGTTGGACAGTCCTGAAGCATCAGCCATCAAAATGTGGACCCAAGGTTAATGACCCCATCCCTCTCAAGTCCTGCAAAGTCTGTGGGCTCCAGGACAAAATCCAGGAAACTGCAAAACCAGGGTTCTCCGCTCACAGGAACAGACATTGCTGAGCTCCTCAAACCTGCATTGGTGAGAACCTTGGAAAACACCAGATTCTTCTGTAGCACCCTGGTCCTAAACAGGGCTGCTAACAAATTTAGTTGTGCTATGTGGTAACTAGACTGGCTAATTGGTAGTTGGATCCATGGACTTTGGTCCTAAGCCTGAGACTGGTGTGTAGTCCCTCTCTTCTGTCACTGGGTGGCCCTGCTGCTTCTGATATTTTAATGATGGATCACAGCGAATACAAGTTATGAATAGATATGTTGTCTCAGCCGATCAGCAGGGGTTTATTTTGGCCGCTGAGCATGCTGGGATAGTCTATTTATTTGGGGGGAGTCAGGCGATGTGTGTTGCATGGCTCTGGGTTGCTAGGTCAGAAGCCTGAGGCCTATCCCGGGAGCACCTGGCTGCTAGGCCTGACTGAGGCCTATCCAGGAATCCAAGCAACAGCAGTGAGCTGGGTTTCAAGTCAGAGGCCTAACCAAGTTGAGGAGGTTCTGCCTGAGGGGGAACCAGATCGGTGCCAGCGGTAAAGGAGAAACAGTTGCCACAAAGGGATGACCACTCCTGTTACCAGAGGCAGGTGTAGAGAAGATGGAGGTCTGAAGGAGTACCAGAGCAGCCTTTTTCACTAGCCGGGGATGGTGAAGAAGTGGGAAAGCTTCAGTAGTCTCATCCAGGAACTCAGCAGGTGGCATGGGTGCACCTTGAAGATAAATACAGCGGGTAGCTCTGAGTAAAGTCAGGGACCCAGCGGGATAGCATGGGTGAAGCTTGAGTGATCTACAGTGGGATACTGTGAGATTTGAGTGAAGATTTACAGCGGGATACTGTCAGTTACGTGTGCAGATCTACAGTGAAGTATCGAGAGTGAAGTGTTGCTATAGGAAACAGCAGTTGCTACAAAAATACAGATTGCTGCATTCAGCTTAAAGGCCATTTTTCTGCATTCCTGTCAGCCTATGCCTATTTTTGTTTGCGGAGTCTGCCCGTTTGCATATTGCATTTGCTTAAGGGTGTCCTAGTCCTGACCCTCTCTCCCCTAGTTCTTGTTACAGGACAATAAATCTCTTTTTGTTTATTTTAAAAAGTGACTGTGGCCCAATCATTCCACCTTCCACCATGTCTAGTAACCTGCACCCTGAGGTGGAATGTTAGCTGTCCCTGACTCTGGAGGTCACCAGTAGGCCTTTAGAGGTCGGGGACACAGCTACACTTCTGACACTGACACGGTACAGCACTGTCACATATCTATCAGGGGGGGAGCTTTGGGGTAGCACACTTACACCTGTACCCCTTGCTATGGCATCTCTGTACCAACTGTCACTTCACCTATCAGCAGTCAGTGTTGCTGTTACTCTTGGCAGTCTTATAGTACACCAACTTCACTTTGAACTGACACTCCCCTGGCAACTGTTCTGTCTGCCGATGTTCATTATATGCAACCAGGTTTTCATGAACCAGGTTCTTTGGCAACGCCTCATTTTTTTAAACCATTTCATGGGTCCCAGACACAATTTCTGCAGGTTTCTTTTTCTGTCTCTGCCTTCCATCTTATGAAAGGAATCTGCTAATGGGCCATCTTTTACAAGCTGGCTAGCAGTCTGATGGTCTGCAACCACAGAAATAGTTTACTGTTACAGGCAGAGATTTCTTATACCATCATCATCATCATCCACATATATTGTACCAAACTGCCCCAATGTTGCCCCCCTTTGTTCAGTACAGCATGCAAAGCATTGCTCCAATTATTGGTACTCCACAGTACCAGCTCATTCGACAGAGGAGGGGATACATTGGTATATAGCAGCTGGACATTCAAAGGTTTACACATTACTTTCAACATGTCTGTCATATAGGGGAACACTAAATCCATGTTTAACATTTTTCTAGGAACCCTCTTGTGACTGAACATGTGGTGGGACTTATTTGCTGAAGCTCTAGAGGTTAAGTTTCTAACAGGAACTTCCTGCCAGCTGGAGGTAGCCTTACTGGTAGCCTTACCCATAACTGACATACAGCTCTCCCATAGCGTTGATGTGTGCCTTAACCACTATCAGCCTCTCTCGTTCATGGTCAGTCTGCTGCTCCAAAACCTTGACAAGGACATTATGCCTTTGGTATACAACATCTTTCATGACAACAGACTATTGATGCATTTTTAACATGAGCCTGTAGCTCTTTATTTACCACAAGCATATTCACTTCAGTCTTGAAGGGAACACTCTCGGCCATGAGGGTGGCACCACAGCTGTCCTGAGAAATCTCTAGTTCCAGTTCTCCAGGCCCATGGAGGTTTCTGTTGCACATGACAAGGTTGTTAAGGGAAATGACACACTTTCCTCAGTAATCACCCCTATTACATTCAGATCAACACTTTATTATAACCTCTTCAATACCAGACACTTTTACCTCCTTCGTGCCCAGGCCAATTTTCAGATTTCAGTGCTGTCACACTTTGAATGACAATTATTTTTATAATTTTCTGAGACAGATAGAACTTTCTTTTGGTGGTATTTATTCACCAGTGTTTTTTAATTTTTTTGCTGTATAAATGAAGAAAATCCAAACATTTTGGGGAAAAAACAAGTTTTTCTTAGTTTCTGTAAAATGTATTCTGCTATAGTATATATTATTTAGTCTGTGTGAAAGATATAGGGGTTGATTTACTAAAACTAGAGAGTGCAAAATGTGGTGCAGCTCTGCATAGAAACCAATCACCTTCCAGGTTTTATTGTCAAAGCCTAACTGAACAAGCTGAAGTTAGAAGCTGATTGGCTACCATGCACAGCTGCACCAGATTTTGCACTCTCCAGTTTTAGTAAATCAACCCCATAGAGTCTACAAACTATGGCATATATATTTGAAAATTGATCAATCCTGATGTATAGATCGCCTGTCTCAATTTATGAGGTGCTAAAATGCCAGGACATTACGAATACACCCAAAATAACCCCCTTTTTGAAAGTAGACACACCAAGGTATTTAGTAAGAGGCACTGTGAGTTTTTTGTAGTTGTGTTTTATGTCACAATTTTTTGGAAAATTTAAAAATTATAGAAAATTTGGGTTTTTTCACAATTTTTTTACATACTGTCATCAGAGCAGTACAGCGCCACCATGGGACTGGTGTGGCAGGGATCAGAGACACTGACTGTAAAGGCTTCCAGTTTCTCCTCTGCAGGTTATCCTTACTGTATATACACACACAATGTGCTGTCTTAAGCACAGAACACAGTTCAAAACAGCATCTGCTTCATAGTAGGGAGTCTCTAATTCTGCATGCATCCTCTACCAATTATGAGGGTTTTTGTAAGGAAGGGCATATCAATAGAGGAAATGGCTCCTCTAGATGTACTTCTGTGCACAGGCTAATATATGTTCCCTTTCGTGCTCGCAGAAATTGGGCACTTGCTAATGCTACATGCACTTGAGACAGATGTTTGCGTCAAATGGGCTATTTAAACTGGGCCAGTGCTCAGGATCAGTGCTGCTTTGTCTTCAGCCGCCTGTGTATCCTGTGAACCTGTGATTCTGTATCCTGATTCCAGTTGCTGACCTGGTTTGTCTTGACTACTCTCTGAATTCTGTCTACACTGACCTCTGCTTGCATCTGCTCCATTGGTTCCTGCTTCACTGATCAGTTCAAGACCTGGCTTGTTTGCTGACCATGCTCCTGCCTGTGCCCTGTACCCTAACCAATCTGTCTGTATATGACCCGGCCTGCCTGATTCTGCTACTCAGCCTGCTGCCAATGGTACCCACCTACCACCCTTCTGTTCTGGCTGACCTACAGGCTGCTACCAGCAACTGTCTCACCTGCCCGCAATCACCAGTACTAGCTTGCCTCAGTCTGCTGCCTACCAGCTGCCTACCAGCTTGCCTGCTTACTGGAGCCTTCTGACGACTTCACCTGACCAACATGGACACCTGCCCTACTGTTAGCAAGACTTACAGGCACTCGTGCCAATCTGTACTCCTGCGCCTCCTGTTTACACTATCAGGAGCCCCAAATCAGAGGTGTAAGAAAGGCTTTCTTCATTACTTCAGACTCTGCTACCAGGCATGTGATAGTTTTAGTTCAAGTGTAGCACATCCAAGGACGCAGTCCTCTCACCAACATTCATTTAAGGCTTTCTTTGCTTGCTTTTATTTAAAAGTAAAGTTCTATGCAGTCATATTTTCCCTCAAAAGGGGTTTTCAGTGCCACAACAATACAATAGAATTTTTCCAGCCTCCAGGCTATCCAAACTGTGTAGTCCTGAGTCTGTCTCCACACAGACTTAAAGCGGAGTTCCACTCGTTTTTTTAGTTTATTAAAAGTCAGCAGCTACAAAAAGTGTAGCTGCTGACTATTAATAAACAGAAACTTACCTGTCTCGTGGTCCAGCGATGGCTGTGCTCGAAGCCTCGCTCGTCTTCCCCTCCCACCGGCGCTGTCATTCCTAGTGTGGGCACTCGGCCCGGCTTCACGGCTGGGCATGTACTGCTCATACGCAAGTCGCGATGCGTGTTTCTAGTGGCCAGGCAATCTTCTGGGATCTGTGACGTGTCCCAGAAGATTGCCAGGAGGGAGGGGCCGCCTAGGAGGAGAGGAGGAGTCGCCTAGGTGGCCAGACGACAGAAGAAGGAAGTGTGACAGGAAGTACCTGTCAAAACAAGGTACACACTCCCCTTTAAGGCCCGTACACACTGTACAATTATCAGCCAACAACAGTCGTACAATAGCCTGTTGTCTGATAATCCAACCATTAGTACGCACGATTCAACAGCCAATTTCCAATTATTGTCCAACAGAAGTTGTCTGAGAAGACAAGGCGTTGGCCAATTTTCGGCTCGTATGTACAGATGTTGGATCAACAAAAGTTGTAAGCACAAACACGCATGCTCGGAATCCAGGAAGTGTTTGGTTGTGTGAATCTGTGTTCGTAATTCACAAATCACATTCACCTGAACTTCCTCTTTATACGCTCGTAACACGTCACTACGTTCGGCTTTGTTGGACGATTACTTGACTACCATTAGTACGCTAGACAAAACCACGGACAGCCAATTTGGACAAAAGTTGGACGTGCAGTTGTACGATAATCGGCGCGTGTGTACGAGGCTTAAATCTCACTTGGCCTTGCAGCTAATGAACTGCCTAATATAATAATAAACACATATCAGGCAGTTGGTAGGCAACTTCTGTTGCTACTGCATTACGGCAGGAAGAACACTTTACTGGACACTTGAATTGGCTTCACACTCTTCCGGTCTGCCGCAGGACATCCTGGAAGGCAGTAGAAATTGCTGCACCACCAGGTTCAGCACGTTACAGGGAAGGTTCATGTTTGAACTTTCCCTTCCAAAGGATTGCCTGCAGGTTGGTGCCATCGTCCCACATGACCTAGTCACTAGCACTCGATCCTTTGTGATGTGATCTTCTTGCAATAAAAGTTTTGGATGACATTTCATGATACATAGTGTGCTGGTGAATATATGCATTGATACATGGCCTGGCCTGGCCTGGCCTAGCATAACTGACGTGAGGTCAGCCACCTCTTCAGTTTGAACCAATGTAAGTATGCATATCTCATACCTGGTATTCACTCTAATCACTCTAATAGTCACTGCTACTACAGTGATGGCAGCAGTCTTCTGAGTCCAGTGCTGAGCAAGTGCCCTTCTGCATAGGTAACCAAGCAATCCCCTGATTACTATACTTCCCTGATTTACTACTAAAAGACTGCTGTCACAGACACTTATCAAGAGTAGCAATATGCTTGCCTTTTCCACTCACCAAGTCATACTACAGTTTCCATGAAAAAGAAGTGATCTATGAATGGAGCAATAATTTCAATTTTAGTGCAGAGCTGTCTAAGTGCAACAAACCAAATATATTGTGAAACCCTAATACCTAAAACTAAAATATTTTTAAAATTGTGTATATATAAAAATAAAAAAGTGGACAATAAACATATACTGCAAACTTCTCCAATAATAATAAAGCATTTTTGTGTTTTTATTATAAAAAAAAAACAATTTAATGTGTCTTGTGCAATCTCTTTTACTTTGGTACCAATCCACAACTCATGCTTAGTGAACCAGATGTGCTCTCACCTTTACTTCATGATCCATATAATGTAGATTAGAGGTCACAAATAGTGTTTTCCCCTTACTGGGGTCCTTGGGCTCCAGAAAGTATTTAGTCTTCTCCACTGATACTCAGCGTAACAAAGACACTATATAGTGCTCTCTGCTTAAAACCACATTTTAAAACCACATATGACTCCATAATGACTTATGTGATATTGGGGGTGTTTAGCTCAGTGGTAGATGCATTTTACAGTGAGTTCACAGCCAACAGGAACTTTGGGTTTAGGGCGTGGTAGCCCACTTTTATTAAACGTAACAATATGCATAAACCTCACACACATTTTATTGTCCACTAAATCTCAGTTCACCAAAGTGGAAGCACAATAGAGCAGTCAGCAGTGTATAATCTTATGTCAGTGTAATACATACAACCTTCGGCTACTTCCTTGTTCATATCATGCAGGAAGATGTCACCCAGACTCCAGCCAATGCGTTTCATCTCTATCATGTGACTTATTCAGGGGATTGGGATTGGACAACGATATGTTGCTTATATATTGTAGCTGCAATGCTAAACTGTGCATGAAATTAATCAAGAGTGCCACCTATGCTCACCTTTTCTGCCCCTCATCTATTCATAGAGGATGTGCTATTGCTGAAAAGTGCTCAGTGAATGGAGAAGACAGCTCTTCACAAGTGCCTGTGATGTGGTCCAGTGATTGTATTAACCTTCACACTACTGAAATATTTCAGCTGCAGGGATAGGGGGACTAAGAGGATTTCAGATATTGGCTAAAACTGCAGCCAGCAGCACAATGGACACTTTGCGTTGACTTTAAGTACCATGCCTTGTGCTGATTTTTTTTTTTAAGTTTCGACTAAACTTAGGCTTTAAGTGCCATGCAGCATACAGAGCATACTGTATGTATCTGTGCACTGTTCTTTAACACAGGTGTGTTACAACACACTGTAGATGTGTGTTGGGGTGCAATTAACTTTGAATTGCAAGGTCCTGCAATGCATATCATAACATGGGTCATGGCAGGCTTTATAATGTGCATTATGGTGTAAGTGAGCCCTTGGGGTCACATTTGTTTATAAATGCAACTTTGTCCTTATAATTGACAGTGACAACGTTTTCTTCTTATAGCTTTAAGGAACTTTGTAGTATTAAAGTTACTGATCAACACTTGGACTACAGCTGCAACTCTATTTCGCCAACTATAATTTAAAGTGGAAGTAAACCCTCCTATCAATTTCAGCCAAGGAAGCTGCCATCTTGGCATCCGTTTAATCTTCAACTGCCATGGTGCTGCACATATGATCAGTTATGACACCAATGTGACAGTTACATTCTTGGCATATGTCAGTTGTTTGAAACTGTTCAATCAATGGGTTTACTTCTGCTTTAAAGTGGTTCTAAAGGCTCAAGGGTTTTTACCATCATGCATTCTATGCAGTGATCTGTACGAGAGCTTCTGCTCTCCAAGCACTCTCCCTCCTCATTGGCTGAGACAGTAGTAGGAGATACTGGCTCCTGCTGTTTTCAATCACAGCCATTGAGCCAATGAGGAGAGAGAGGGGGCGGGGTCAAGCCATGGTTCTGTGTGAGAATGGACATGCAGAGCCACAGCTCATGTACGAGCCTGCTTGGGTGCCTCCACTGCAAGCTGCTTGCTTTGGGGGTACTCAGCAAAAGGAAGGGGCCAAGTGCATGGGTGGGGGACTCGAGAAGAGGAAGATTGGAGCTGCTCTGTGCAAAACCACTGCACAGAGCAGGTAAGTATTATTACATGTTTATTAGAAATGTATATTTATTTTAAAAAAAAGAAAGCCTTTAGAACCACTTTAAGCAGAATCTCTGAGAAATATAACACTGCTGGGCTGCTTCCACACTTGGATTCTCTCTGATCCACAGCCTCAGAGAATTCATTAAATAGTCCCAAGAGGCATCCATCATCCAGCCATGATAATAATTAGAAAATGTTTTTGTGTGATATAGCAGAGGACACTTAAAATTAGGAGAAATTACCATACAGTGAATATGAAATGTCAAAGGAATCCACAGGAAATGTGTTCTGAAAAATGCTGTTATAGAGAACTGTTCCATGCTTTCTTGATCTCCAGCTAATCTACACTTACTGAAAAAGATCATTTACATCAGAGCCATTCTATGGCTGTATTATCTCATATGGATATAAGCTATACAAGTGAATTGTAGCTGCTTAGTTATTTTAATAAGGTTTTCTGGTAAAAAGACTTTGTCTATTCATTTTTTCTTTTAAAAAAAGCACCCCATCCACTTATACTTATAGGGAGAGCAGCTCTTTTTTAAGAGCACCCATCACTTTGCCCTCTTAAAAGTAAACTGGTACTAAGAGAAATAGAGGGGTGCCATTGCTGGCATCCTTCTAAAAATGCCAATTGCCTGGGCGTATGTGGCTTTAATACTTTCTGAAAGACTGCCATAAAACATGCCCACAGAATGGAAAGTCAATGAAATGAAAGTTCCCAATCTGCATACTTGCTCTAGATCAGGTGCTTAGAAAGTATTGGAGCCATTGTAGCTGTGGGGTGGCAAAGGGTGTGCCCAGGTTTGTTGGGCCCATTACAGACACACAGAAATTATTTCCTAGTGTTTTCTTTATTTTCATATAAAATTTTGCAAATAAATAATCTTTCTTCATAAATTTAGGCCAACTTGTATTCAGCAACATTTCTTTTGTGAAAATAACCCAATTCAGTGTATATTATTTAGTCTGTGGGCAGGGACGGACTGACAACTCATGGGGCTCCCAGGCAATAGATGATTATGGGGCCCCCTGTGTCGCCCCCCCCCCCCCCACTCAAGCCACACCTGCATATTGCACTGTCCACATTACATGCGTTTGTCACAGAATTTCTCTACACTACGTTTAACATAAATGTTTAACACAGTAGAGCACATCATGGGGCACACGGTAGGGCACAGGGCACATCATGTGGTACACAATGCGGCACATTACAGGGCAAACAGCAGGGCACATTAGAGGGTACACATCAGGGCATGGGGAACATCTCAGGGCACAGGGCACATAGTGGGGCACGCAGTAGGGCACACAGCAGAGCACATAACAGGGCATAGGCACACAGTAGGCACATTGCAGGGCACATCAGGAGATGTATACAGCAGAGCCTGGGGCACATCACAGGGCATGAGGCACATCAGGGGGTACACAGCAGGACATGGGGTACATCACAGGGCATGGGGCACATCACAGAGCATAGAGTACATAGTAGGGCACACAGTAGGGCACATCAGGGGGTACACAGCAGGGCACAGGGCACATCGCAGGGCATGGGGCACACATTAGGGCACATCAGGGGTACACAGCAGGGCACAGAGCACATCACGGGTCATGGGGCACACAATAGGGCACATCACGGTACACAGGACACATCAGGCAGTACACAGCAGAGCATGGAGCACAAAGTGGGGCACATAGCAGAACAAAGGGCACACAGAAGAGTATATTGCTGCTGCAGTGTCTCAGCACTGGGATCCTCCAGGCTCAGCACTGTTTCACAGGGCAGCCATCAGACATTTTGGGGCCCCTTACAAATCTTTAGGCCTGGGCCGCCCTCCCCTTCGGGTCTGACCACCAACATTCCCCAGGGCCTGCCCACTGGCCATCTCACCAAATCCACCCACTGGCCAGGGGTGTACACATATTGCAGCCCTAGCGGGTAGGACAGGTAGGTGCATCCATGGTTACTGCACTAGCTCCATAACATATTGCAGCCGCAGCCAGAATTATGCACCCTATCACACTTACTAGGTGTAGCCTGCCAAGCGTGACCCGTTCAAGTGAATGGGGCCGCTCTGCAAACACCCTGCAACTATGTGCAATGAATTCTAGTGTGGGATCCAAGGGGTTAAAGCAGGTGTTGAAAAGGCAATAAAATACCTGCTTTAGCCCCTTGTTCGCTGTGCTGCACAAAGGTGCAGGGTGCTTGCAGAGCGGTCCCATTCACTTGAATGGGTCATGCTTGGCAGGCCATATACCTGTTAAGTGTGACAGGGTGCATAATTCCTGTTGCAACATGTGTACAGCCCTGGCCACTGTAGTGGGGTGCAGTTGGGGGGGTGGTAAAAAGCAGGGCTCATCTATGGGGATTTTACCACCCCAAACTGCAATGTAAACAAGTCCTTACTGTCCTGAGCCCCCTATCATTGTTACCTTTTAGGTTGATGCTGTGAGAGGAGGACAGAGAGGAACACCAGGGACAGAGGGACGCAGTGCGACCAGGACAAGGAGGGATGCCGGGGACAAAGAGGGACACCGGGGAAAGAGAGGGATGCCGGGGACAGAGAGGGATGCCAGGAACAGAGAGGGACACCAGGGACAGAGGAACGCAGTGCGACCAGGACAGACAGGGATACCAGGGACAGAGGGGCACAGTGCAACAAGGACAGAGGGGGATGCCAGGGCCAAAGGGGGTCACCAGGGACAGAGGGGGTTGCTAGGGACAGAGGGGGATGCCAGGGACAGAGGAGGACACTAGGGACTGAGAGGGATGCCAGGGACAGAGGGGCACAGTGCAATGAGGACAGAGGGGGACGCCAGGGACAGAGGAACGCAGTTTGGTGGGGGGGAGAGGACACAGGGGGATGCCTGGGGGGTGGGAAGGAGGTCCTCTGTGGCATCTATTTGATTTGGGGGGTAAGAGGATTTGTCCCAACCCCTACCCCACCCCCCAGCACAATCCTCTCCCCCCATGTGCTGTGCACCCGTTACTTGTCCCCCTTTTCTGTAGCCATCAATAAACCATACATAGTGACAGAGTGCAATGTGTCCCCTCCCCCTCCTGTCTATGAGAAAACTGTAGCCGAGGAGGAGGGGACCTCCATAGCCTGTGTGGTGTGCAGGCTGTCAGCAGAGGGGTCAGCTACCACAGAGGGCGATTGCTGAGTGTGGGAGCCCTGGCCGGGCGGACCCTCTACATATGCACTGGCTGGCTGCCTCCCCTCCATCTCCTGATGGCTCTAATAATACCTCTCACAGCTTGCTGCTCCCCATCCTCATCTGTCCCAGGTAATGTCATGTACAAACATCGGGGATGGATGGAGAGGAGGGTCCAGCTGGGAGCAGCTCACTGTGAGAGGTTTTATTACAGCCGATTCCTGTCCCAGACTGACTATAGTTGCAGAGCCTCTCATGGGGCCCCGAATGGCTATGGGCCCTCAGGCGGCACCTGAGTACCCGATGGGTCAGTCCGCCCCTGTCTGTAGGAAAGTTATAGCATCTACAAACTATGGTATATACAGTGAGGAAAATAAGTATTTGAACACCCTGCTATTTTGCAAGTTCTCCCACTTAGAAATCATGGAGGGGTCTGAAATTGTCATCGTAGGTGCATGTCCACTGTGAGAGACAGAATCCAGAAATCACAATGTATGATTTTAAAACTATTTATTTGTATGATACAGCTGCAAATAAGTATTTGAACACCTGAGAAAGTCAATATTAATATTTGGTACAGTAGCCTTTGTTTGCAGAGGTAAAACGTTTCCTGTAGCTTTTCACCAGGTTTGCACACATTGCAGGAGGGATTTTGGCCCACTCCTCCACACAGATCTTCTCTAGATTAGTCAGGTTTCTGGCCTGTCGCTGAGAAACACGGAGTTTGAGCTCCCTCCAAAGATTCTCTATTGGGTTTAGGTCTGGAGACTGGCTAGGCCACACCAGAACCTTGATATGCTTCTTACAGAGCCACTCCTTGGTTATCCTGGCTGTGTGCTTTGGGTCATTGTCATGTTGGAAGACCCAGCCTCAACCCATCTTCAATGCTCTAACTGAGGGAAGGAGGTTGTTCCCCAAAATCTCGCAATACATGGCCCCGGTCATCCTCTCCTTAATACAGTGCAGTCGCCCTGTCCCATGTGCAGAAAAACACCCCCAAAGCATGATGCTACCACCCCCATGCTTCACAGTAGGGATGGTGTTCGTGGGATGGTACTCATCATTCTTCCTCCAAACACGTTTAGTGGAATTATGACCCAAAAGTTCTATTTTGGTCTCATCTGACCACATGTCTTTCTCCCATGACTCCTCTGGATCATCCAAATGGTCATTGGCAAACTTAAGACGTGCCTGGACATGTGCTGGTTTAAGCAGGGGAACCTTCCGTGCCATGCATGATTTCATACCATGACGTCTTAGTGTATTACCAACAGTAACCTTGGAAATGGTGGTCCCAGCTCTTTTCAGGTCACTGACCAGCTCCTCCCGTGTAGTTCTGGGCTGAGTTCTCACCTTCCTTAGGATCATTGAGACCCCACGAGGTGAGATCTTACATGGAGCCCCAGTCCGAGGGAGATTGACAGTCATGTTTAGCTTCTTCCATTTTCTAATGATTGCTCCAACAGTGGACCTTTTTTCACCAAGCTGCTTGGCAATTTCCCCATACCCCTTTCCAGCCTTGTGGAGGTGTACAATTTTGTCTCTAGTGTCTTTGGACAACTCTTTGGTCTTGGCCATGTTAGTAGTTGGATTCTTACTGATTGTATGGGGTGGACAGGTACCGGTTCTGGTTTCT
>BLSH010056430.1:30184-43251 GCA_018402905.1 Glandirana rugosa | reverse complement strand
CCCCCCCCCCCCCCCCCCCCCCCCCCCCCCCCCCCCCCCCCCCCCCCCCCCCCCCCCCCCCCCCCCCCCCCCCCCCCCCCCCCCCCCCCCCCCCCCCCCCCCCGGGACAGGTTGGATAGGCACACGAAGCCCGCTGTATCAGAGGCGATTGACCAAATATCTCCACTCACCCTTGTAGAGTTTGTGTTAAGAGAATTCCCGTATAGGGAGATGGATCAGGATGAGAAGAAGAGGGATGACAGTGTTTGTCCCTCAGGGACTGATTTTCCCAAAAGACCGGTGGGATCTGCCAACGGTCCTGAATGTGTCAACCCCCTCAAATCTGAAAAATAAAGATGAGTAGCATGTCACCCCTATGGGGTATATCCAGCCATGTCTGCAAAAGTAAATTGTGAGGGAATGGGGGGGGGGGGGGACACAGCACTCGGAGCTGTGGAGGTGTGCAGCGTTTCACAGGTAAGACCCAAAAAGCTGTTGTACTGAAGACCTATAGTCCCAGCACATAGAGGGGAGAGGGAGCCAATAGTCAGAAATACCTTTTTCTGGCACCAACCGCATCAAATTAGTCCATTGCCCAGGTTGTGTCTCGCCAGAGCACTAATCCTGGGCGGTATATATGGTGCCATTCATTGTGTCTGGGTGTCCCTAATGATTGGGTGAGCGTGTGCACCACGTCATTGAAGGCGTGTCCCGGGTCAAACGATGAGGATGTGACGTCCGGTCGTTGGACCGCAAACATCTGGTCCTGTATGGACTCAGGAGTGCAAAAAGGGAGGAGCAAGGATGAAGAAGGAAAAGAAGAGGACTGCAGCACCACCCATAGGACTCCCTGAGGAGACACAGATACGGCCCGGGCCACTTTGACAAAATATAATTACGCTGGTATCTAGAAACTACAAGGGATCGGTCCACATGCCTAAGGGTCCACTCATGGCCAACTCTTAAGAATAAAAGTAATAGTAGATGAATAGATGCCTGTCAGTGAACAAAAAGAAGGGGAAGAAAGCTTAGATACAAAGGTATATAAAATACAGAGATACGCATACTTTTTGATTGTCCATCCCGTGGCGACACCTAGTGGAGAAAGTCCATATCACATATGTTACACATTGCACATCATTCCTTAGTTAAATTGGGGCTCTCATTCAAAGGCTAAGGGGCATGAAAGTTCATTCTCTACCAGAACCAATATGTAATTGCATATATAGAGAACAGAGACAGCCAATTCCAATGTATAAGGTCACTTGATCTCATAGGTGCCTAATTGCAATCCCTCTAGTATATATATATTAGTGGTCATCAAATTAATTTCTTCATGATTTTGATCTGATCGTCAACACCTGGTTTAAAGCCAACAAGCGCTGTCTGATCCTCGTAATAAGGGTCATGACAGGTAGGTGAGCGGTTAGTGACACTATTGGTGGTGTAACTGCACTGAAGCACTTTTTGTGATATCCATCACTGAGACACTTGGGTGTCATTTATATGGGCTTTTTATGCTTCATGTTTATGGATGTTTTAAAATGATATGCAATTTTAGAATCAATAGCGCTGCACTTTCTCTTAGAATAATACTTTTTATTCTTTACAGTCATCTTTTCAATTTGGAATTATTATGTTTATTGTCTGCTACATCATTTACTGTTTGTATACAATTTATTGCTGTGCCACAGCTTAAATAAACATATATTTACTTAAAAAAAAATGCAGGAAAAAATGTACCTTTTTTTAAGGTTCCAACTTTAGTTTTCTTTGTTTATCCACCTCTTGTTAGTGCTGCAAAAATACCATTTACCTTGTTTGTTATGTGGACAGAATGTGGAGGTGTAAGTGGCAATGCCTTGTTTCATATTCAATGAATTATCCTATTGCACATGGTTTGAGCACAAAAGAATGTTTTCAGTACCGAAAGGTTGACTAATCAAGTGTGGTTTCCATGCTTTTAAATAAGGCATTTTGTTGTTCAAGTCAAACCAACTGATGGAAATCGTAAAGTGTATTTTTGCAGTCAAATTTGAGAAAACGCCACTGTTTCTTTCTTATGTGTTCCCATTCACACAGCATGTCTATGTTTTTTAACTACTTGCATACTGGGCACTTTTGCCCACTTCCTGCCCCCGGCCAATTTTCAGCGCTGACCACGCAATGACGATTGCGTGGTCATGCAACTCTGTACCCAAACAAAACTTTTATCATTTTTTTGAGACAGATAGAGCTTTCTTTTGGTGATATTTAATCACCCCTGTTTTATTTTATTTTTTTGCTAAAAAAACTAAAAAAGACCAAGCACTGATTGGCGGCACTGATGGATGGTACTGATGAGCAGGCACTGATGGGCACTGAAAGGCGGCTCTGATGGGCATCACTGATGGGCACTGATTGGCATCACTGATGGGCACAGATTGGCATCACTGCTGGGCACTGACTGGCATCACTGCTGGGCACCGTTGGGACTGCACTGATAATCAGGGCACTGATAATCAGTGCCCTGATTATCTGTGCAGATCTCCCCTGTGAGTAAATGCCGCTGATCGGTTGTCCTCTCCTCACACGCTGTTGGTGTGAGTAAAGGAATGGCGATAACCGCCATTTCCTTGTTTACATGTGATCAACTGTGATTGGACATGGCTGATCACATGGGTAAAGAGCCTCGTCATTGGCTCTTTACCAAGATCTGTGATGCCTGTGCTCCAGACAGTGTTACCAACCTACCGCAGCGTTTTTTACTGGCAAAACATGGAAAGTTTACTGGCGGAGCACATTTTTTACTGGCAACTTAAAAAATAATAGAACTCCTATTAAAAACGAAGACAATTGATATTTAAACACAACATGGCAACACCAACAATACCCATATCAAGTAATTTGCCTGATTTACTCTTAAAAAGTCAGCACAGCATGACAACTTATCAGACCCTGATATTTATAGGCAGTTGTAAAAATCACAGATTTTTACGAACTGTCAGTAAATTTACTGGCGGTTGGCAACCCTGGCCCCAGGGACAGAGTGCACCACTGTTTGCCACACTGTGCACCCCCATCTGGGAAGTCATCCTAGAACGAGAGAGCTGCTGCCTGCCCATCAATTGACAATACGGCAGGCAAGAGGTGGTTAAAGAAAAATTTCTGACCTTTTACATGTGTCTCAGGAGGTGGTGTCATGGCTGACTGCAAGGTTTTTTGAACAATGTAAGAGTGAGCTTGTCCCAAGTCTGCCCTCAATAATATAAAATGCAAGAAGCTGCTGCACAGCTGCACCCCATTTTGCACTCTCCAGTTTCTCCATCCTGTCATTCTTCTGCCCCCATCCTCCATTTACAAATGCAAGGCAAAAGAATGCAAGGATTTATCTGAGCGGAGGAAGGTTGGTGGAAGAGGAGAGTCTAGACTGGATCTTCAGAAGTCAAGCAGTTAACCCATGTAATGCTGGAAGTGGTAAGCGTAGCTCTGAGGAAGGAGGTGCGCCCCCCGAAACGCGTCAGTTTTTATCCTGCCTTGTGCTTGATTTTACTACGTCCTGTCTTCATGTGTTCTTGTGTGAGTACCCTCTTTTAACATTGTTATTTGGAATAAATTATTTTTGGTAATGCACTAGGTGCGTGCGCCTTCCTTTTTTCTTGTTTTCATGTAGTGCTGGAAGTTCCAGGCTGTGAATATGACCTGGCATCAATGAAGGGAGGCATTCTATAGGAACCATCAGCCTACACTTAATTACAGGTAAGTTATATCCCTTGTGCTTTTCCCCAAAAATAATTTGTCACTAAACTTTAGATTTAACTAAGAAGAACGTCAATCTTAACATTTTCGTGAGAGACTATTCACTGCTAGCTGGGTGGCTTGTGTAAATTGTTAGCGTAAAATGAAGACGAAAATAAGTCAGACTGATGAGGGCACGAATTAGCACAGCTGCTAATTTTTTCACAGGTTTATGTTTGCTAAAATATACAAAATAAAGGGAGTGATTTGTAAATCCAAATGTGATTCATGTGTCACAAGCCAGGAGTGGTGAAATGCATCAAGGAAGGCTGGTTTTGGGTTGGAGACATTATTGTATACAGTCCATTCACTGATTATTAAAAAACTGCAAGAAGGGCTAATTGGAGTGTAGCTGATTTTTCCTATTTTCAATGAAGAGTGAAGTAATCCAGCGTGCTTAACACAAAGTCGTCAATATTGTTAAGCCTTAATTTTAAAGAAGAAACCGTCTTTAGTAAACAGTTCACATTTTTTAAATATCCAAATGTGTGGGACTTTTTTATTCCAGTGGCACTAAAAGAGGACTCGACTAAAGGTAATACTGTGACCCTGTAAAGGGGATGACACAGGCCTGAAAGCAAAAGAGAGAATGCAGAGACTGTTGAGTTCTATGAAGAATGCCATAAAGTATAGTGAGTAATTTGGGTGGTATTGACCAGGTCTGGTGACTTTTTTTTAATGGAAATTGATAGCCCCACAATGGCCAGAATTTAGTATTAATATTTGCTTCCCATAGACTTCAGTGGAGTTCTCAGCTATTTTCAGGTTTCGATTTCAAGTAGGATTTAACACCTCCCATTAAAATTGAACGGGGGCAGAATCATGCGTCCCTAATCACCACAGCAAGTAACCCCATTGGAAGACTTTGGATCTATTCCTGTTCCGTTGACAACTCAATGCTTTTAATTGATTCAATTTCCTTGATCCAATAGCTGCTAATAAAAATCAAGAGCTTGGATCTACCTAGAGGGGTCACAGAGGGCAATAAGAACTTGACAGGAATAGTAATCCTTTGATATTTTATTGAAAGCTACAAAAAAGTTTTGGCTTTAGATACACTTTCATTTTTCTTCTGTACACTCATTTATATGTATTCTGATTTGTAAAACAATGTAATATTTGACAAAATTACAATTTGAAAATAGAGTCACTGCCTAGAAAAATGATGTAGCAATTTAGAGAGACACACTTTTTTAAAAGAAGATCTCTAGTGTAAGCCTGTAGTCAGGACACACTGGAAATATTATTCATGGACACCAGTTCAGTTTTTTTTTCAATATTATAATAACATAACATCAGTGTACCCTTTACAAGTCATTCAGAAATCCCTAATGCCTCTTGCCTTGACTACTGCAACTCCCTTCTCATTGGCTTGCCTCTACATAGGCTATCCCCCCTTCAATCCATCATGAATGCTGCTTCCAGACTCATCCACCTTACCAATTACCCTGTGTCTGTCTCTCCATTGGCTTCCGCTCACCCAACAAATGAAATTAAAAATACTAACAACAACTTACAAAACCATCCACAATTTAGCCCCCAGCTACATCACCAGCCTAGTCTCAAAATACCAACCTAATTGTTCTCTTCGTTCCTCTCAAGACCTCCTGCTTTCTAGTTCCCTCGTCACCTCCTCCCATGCTCGTCTCCAAGACTTTTCCAGAGCCTCTCCAATTCGATGGCACTCCTTACCCCAATCTGTGCAATTATCTCCTACTCTATTAGCTTTTAGATGATCCCTCAAAACCGTCTTCAGAGAATCCTATCCTACCTACACCTAACAACTGTATTTTCATTTTTGCCATCAGTTTATTCCCCACAGTTATCACATTTTGTTTCACTTGACCCTCCCTTCTAGATTGTCCCTCTGATTCCTCCTGTTTCGAATTGTTTTGAGCTCAACGTTTAGAGGCAGGAAAAAAACCCTTCTGGTTTGCATTTCTGATTGGAGCTGTCTACAATATAAACATTGGTAATACTTTTGAATTAGAGAAAAGTAAATTAACATAGCTCCATGCACCCTGGGCTTAAAAAAACGGCAGTTCCCTTGGCAGAAAAAAACACTCATATAGAGCATTTTTTGTACAAAGTTTAGGAGAGTTTTGTGTTTTTCTGCCAGAAAGCTCTAATCAGAAACGCAAACCAGAAGGGTTTTTTCCTACCTCTAAACGTTGAGGTCAAAATATGCCTGTAATCGTCCTAATGTTTATGGACACATACTGTAGGATAACATTGAGCTGCTTCTACAGGCAGAAAACAAAACCCCTGTAGAAGCAGCAATTTTTAAGCCAATGTGCATGCAGCTTGAAAGTAATGTAATGCATTATACCCTGTGTTGGGGTCATAATCTACATTCCCTACATACATTATAGTACCACAATGTCAGCTATGACGTAGGAACCACAAGCAGGCTGGAGGATTCATATACACATGAACCTGAAGTTGGAAGTGTGCCTCTATTCAGTACTGTGTTTGTCAGATATAATTACAGTACAAAAGAGTAACAATAATAATTAAATATAATAATTTGTTTATATATTTTTTAACATCTTGTCATATTTTGTACATTTGTGGGCCTACATTAAAAAAAAATAGAGCATGACAATAGCATAGCAGCATAATGAATTAATCATGGGTGCCATTCGACATGTTTTACATGTTACAGGCTATTAATATCTACAACAACTGGTGACTGACAGAATACCCTAAATGCTTACCCACCCCCATAAATGTTGACTCTCAGTAGAATACTCTTTTATATTTAGATAGTGCCTCTTCTTAATCCTGTCTGTAACCAAAATACACATTTTTATTTAACATAGATTGCTTAGGGTCAGACAAGTTAAATAGGAAAAAAACCTATGCTAGGAAGATACCTTAGCAGTACTGTGTAAAGAGTCTTATCTTAGTAATTAGCTAACCTAGTCAAGGACAAGACAGGAACAGTTTGCAGAGTATGAACTTATATCTATGCCTTATGTCTACTTTTCTTAAACAACAAAACAGATGTGAAAACAATGACATCATAAGCTACATAATATGTGTGGTCATGAGGTTTTTCGGAGCATGGAATATATCACGGAATGTGAACTGTGCTCCAGCGGATTATTCAGAATGTCAGAGATAAAACTACAGACACAGGTAAAACACATATTTATGACATCATTTACATGCCAAAGGATTTATAATGGCCTTCAGCCAGTGATTTACACTGTCCAGCCACACCAGTCAGCTGACACAACTCTTTCATGTTCCAGCTTTGTAGCGTTCTGTGTCACCTGCCTATAAGTCAGCAGTACGCTGATACCAAGCTATTGTCCAGTGAAAAAAAACTGGAAGTTACATGGGAAGTGCCATGGCTGTTTTTTTTTAAGTGGGTCGTCAAACAACCACACCCACATCCCCCCGGCACCTCAGCTCCCCCCCCGCCAGCTTGCTAGCTGTTTGCCAGCACTTACCCCAGCTATTCGGACATCGGGGCAGCGTGCAGCAGGCATTCGGGCAGCGGCTCCTGTGTCTTCTCCTCCTCGCTTCCGCCGTGCGTCTCCTCCCCTCCTCCTAGGCATACAATAGGATCGCTTGTCCTTTCAGCCAATCAGATGACGGGTCTCAGACCCACTTCCTGATTGGTCGGGAGGAGGATCAGTGTTACAATAGCGAATAAAGGGTATTTTAACACACCTGGGTGGGCTGTGAGCTCTGCGCCCCGAGCCCACCCTATTTTGAAGCATATTAGAGCCTTTGACTGTAATCAAAGCTTCAAAAAAATACCCCCGCCATTGGAATTCAGGGGCCGGATGCATGAATGGGGGGGCGGCACTGGATAGGGGGGCGCGCCCGTGCGTCCTCAATGGATCCCCTGCATGGGATGCTACTTAATGTATGTTACCCCAGCATTTCATTTTACTAATATTTGTCTGTATTACCCTGTACTTGCATTAAAAATATCTGGTTCTCTTTGCATTGCTTACTTTGTGGGAAATACTGCTAGTCACCCTGCATTCCTATGGCAAACTGACAATGCCAGAGCATAGAAGCACAACCATCTCTGTTATTTTGCATTTTACTTCGGCACACGGCCTACCTGTAATCCAATGGTCAGACTACTGCGGAAACGCCTCCTGAACAGCTAATCACTATGAAGATCAGTGTACTGATGTTTCTCTGCCTCCTGCTGACACATGCCCCTGCATTCTAGGTAGTATATATAATACAGTATCTCACAAAAGTGAGTACACCCCTCACATTTTTGTAAATATTTTATTATACATTTTCACGTGACAACACTGAAGGAAGTACACTTTGCTACAATGTAAAGTAGTGAGTGTACAGCTTGTATAACAGTGTAAATTTTCTGTCCCCTCAAAATAACTCAACACACAGCCATTAATGTCTAAACCGCTGGCAACAAAAGTGAGTACACCCCTAAGTGAAAATGTCCAAATTGAGCCCAATTAGCCATTTTCCCTCCCCGGTGTCATGTGACTCATTCGTTTTGCAAGGTCTCAGGTGTGAATTGGGAGCAGGTGTGTTAAATTTGGTGTTTTCGCTTTCACTCTCTCATACTGGTCACTGGTAGCTCAGCATGGCACCTCATGCCAAAGAACTCTCTGAGGATCTGTAAAAAATAATTGTTGCTCTACATAAAGATGGCATAGGCTATAAGAAGATTGCCAAGAGCCTGAAACTGAGTTGCAGCATGGTGATCAAGACCATATAGCGGTTTAACAGGACAGGTTTCACTCAGAACAGGCCTCGCCATGGTCTACCAAAGAAGTTGAGTGCACATGCTCAGCGTCATACCCAGAGGTTGTCTTTGGGAAATAGACATATGAGTGCTGCCAGCATTGCTGCAGAAGTTGAAGGGGTGGGGATCAGCCTGTCAGTGCTCAGACCATACACCACACACTGCATCAAATTGGTCTGCATGTCTGTCTTCCCAGAAGGAAGCCTCTTCTAAAGATGATGCAAGAGAAAGCCTGCAAACAGTTTGCTGAAGACAAGCAGACTAAGGACATGGATTACTGGAAACATGTCCTGTGATCTGATGAGACCAAGATAAACTTATTTGGTTCAGATGGTGTCAAGCATGTGTGGTGGCAACCAGGTGAGGAGTACAAAGACAAGTGTGTCTTGCCTACAGTCAAGCATTGTGGTGGGAGTGTCATGGTCTGGGGCTGTATGAGTGCTGCCGGGACACTGGGGAGCTACAGTTCATTGAGGGAACCATGAATGCCAACATGCACTGTGGCATACTGAAGCAGAGCATGATCCCCTCCCTTCGAAGCTTGAGCCGCAGGGCAGTATTCCAACATGATAACGACCCCAAACACACCTCCAAGACAACCACTGCCTTGTTAAAAAAGCTGAGGTTAACGGTGATGGACTGGCCAAGCATGTCTCCAGACCTAAATCCTATTGAGCATCTGTGGGGCATCCTCAAACGCAAGGTATCTAACAACCACCAGCTCTATGATGTCATCATGGAGGAGTGGAAGAGGACTCCAGTGGTAACCTGTCAAGCTCTGATGAATTCCATGCCCAAGAGGGTTAAGGCAGTGCTGGAAAATAAGCCACACAAAATATTGACACTCTGGGCCCAATTTGGACATTTTCACTTAGGGGTGTACTCACTTTTGTTGCCAGTGGTTTAGACATTAATGGTTTTGTGTTGAGTTACTTTGAGGGGACAGCAAATTTACACTGTTATACAAGCTGTACACTCACTACTTTTACATTGTAGCAAAGTGCCATTTCTTCAGTGTTGTCACATGAAAAGATATAATGAAATATTTACAAAAATGTGAGGGGTGTACTCACTTTTGTGAGATTTTTATATATATATGATCAAATGCTCTACATTTCATCTCTATTTTAAACTGAATGAGTTGTTTTACAAGGTTCAGATATATTTTAAACTTACCATAGATGGATGGAAATGGTGAACCATACTAAATTCAATCAATCTATGGCCAAAGTTGATCTAAAGCTGGAAAATATTTGATGATCAGCTGGTATTACGATCAATGTATTCTGACAGCAGAGGAGTCTCACTGCCAGAGTACTATAGCACCATGGGAAGGATTCTTCCATCCACCTCACTTGTGGACAGAAGTAAAAGGGAACATTCAGTTGTTGAAAATTCTGAGCACGACATTTCATCCTTAGCCGTATTAAAAATTATTAATGTTAAAGTGATACTAAACCCTTATATTTTTTTGGAGGGAAAGAGGAGGTCCACACTTACACTTGTGTGATGAATCTTCTTTTTTGAAACTGCTTACTTTTCTTTCTTTTTTTTGTAGGGACAATAACCAAACTGCTGACACCACCTGTCTGTTTGTAGATGTCTCTTTATCAAGGTGGCTGCTAAGTAGCCACCCGTGCGTGCGTGCTCCTGGCCAGTGTTGTGTGCATCCATAGACACACAGTGTAGGCAAGCCCGGCCACTGCTTTCTCCTCCCAATAATTTGACTGACGACAACAGAAGGCTCTGCTGTGTTTGCTGCCTCTAGCTCTGCTGTCTCTGCTACCTGGAAGGTTGTGTTTGGAGAAAGGAGGGCACAGAATGGTATGGGACTTTTTTTACCTTAATGCTGAGAATGCATTTAAGTAAAAAAAGTCTAGCATTAAGTAGCACTTTTAGATGTTTTTGATTGTTATTTTTTGTATCCTAGGCAATACTGGACTAGTCAAACTTTAAATTGTATCTTTAAAGCACCTGTATTAATACTAAAACTCCAATGATGGCAATGTATATGAAAAGCATACAGATTAACATTTCCTAGAAAATTGCATAATGCATTTATTACTATGTAGCGGTACCCCCGAAGGAGCTGCTAATGAAATTTATATTTTCCCGAGCCTCCCGCTGAATATTCTTGCAGCCAGTCACTATAGCATTTTCACACAGCCAGGTGCACACACAATCCTGCTTGTTTCCAATGACCAGTCTAGGGGATGAATTTTCAATGCTTTATTTGTTGAACTTGGATGGGAGAAGGATAGGTATGAGATACTCCAAGTAACTGACTATAACTGAGTTAAATAAAATTGCAAAATATGCAATGGAAAAAAAAGGAGAGTGGGACTTTAAATGAAGCATGTGGTTGTCATATTGTACCATGGATGGATAACATAGAGAGAGGATTAAATAGGTAAAATATTTTATTAATGTACAAAAGCAGATAATTGATACATATATGGTCACAGAAGTGATCCAAAATGGTAAGACATGATATACATTTTACATGCAGTGATGGTCATATAACATGGCATGACGAAATTCCCCATCCATCAATCTCATATTCTGTACACAACAATATTGGATTACACAGTAGGAGACTGCATGGTCCATGACCCAATATTCCTGGGGTATTAGCCCTGGATACAACCGTGCAAATATAAAAATGGTAATAAGTCATTAGACATAGATTGGCAGCAGAAACACGACAATAGTAGCTCGACACGTTTCGTGGCTAAAAGGGGCCACTCATCAGGAGCAAACGTGTTGTAATCTGCAACAAAGATAGAAAAAATATTAAAAAAAAAAAAAAAAAATATATATATATATATATATATATATATACACTCGCTGTTGTCCTCATACAGATAATTGGGGCCTCCAATGACCACAGGAGGCCACCACACAACCTAGTATGGGAAATACTCACATAGTCTGTGTGTACCAGGCTATCTAGCTTCACTTAAAGTCCCATTTCCCCCACCCCCTCGTTTCCAATGACTATAACTGAGGACAAATTCTCCCTAGGCTCTGTGTAGCAGACAGTCAGTGGCTTCACACAGCAGACTGACCTTAGTGAAACAAGTCCATCTTTAAGCAACAAAGGACATGCCGGACTTTGTTTCTTCAAGACACTAGCCAGTGTCTCCTTTCTAACTCAGTGTAGCAGACTACCAATGCACTTTATGGCAGGCTGACTTTAGCAGAACAGGTCCCTTGTTAGCAGTAAGGACAGAAGTTGGACTCTGCTCTTCAAGACACTCTCCAGTGTCTTCTTTCTAGCTTACACCCAATAAAGCTGATATGAGGGCAGGGGAAATTCTAGCAACACAGTCTCAGGGATTCTCTCACAGATCTGTACTCACACCATGTCCTGGGACAGTCGGTAGCCCGTTCTGCCAACCTCCAAGCGACACTTTGCCACTGCAGTATCAGACTGAATCCAGAGACATCCTCTCTCTGTCAGCTTTCAAAGAACTGTGGGTTGCAGCTTCAGCATCCGGATAGGCCTCGACTAGGCCTAGCAGCCGGCAGCTTCCTGGATAGGCTCTCGGGCCTAGCAGCCAGGAGCTAAACATACACCTCACCCCTCAAGCCTGAGTGGGCTGGGACTCCTAACCTTGAGCCCATGTGCTCCCTTTTATATGAAGGTGTTCACCCAAGATGCAGTGGGTCACCACTCCCCTGCTAGCTGGTCAGAACCACCTCCAAATACACCTGCTGTTACTGCCTGAGGCTTTTCCCCTCTGTCCAATAGGGACCGATACTATTGAACATGGTAAAAGATCTCCAGGCCATATGAAACAGCACCAGAGCACATAGAGCAGACCTTACTTAAATCAGGCTCCCTGATAAGCAGACAGCATGTAAATTTACCTGTCAGCTCTTCTGTTAAGCAGATGGAGCCAAAAACTATATACACTCTCTAGTGCCCAAACTAGGAGGGCGCTACACACCTCATCAGTGAAGCATGGTGGTGGTAGTGTCATGGCGTGGGCATGTATGGCTGCCAATGGAACTGGTTCTCTTGTATTTATTGATTTTCTGACTGCTGACAAAAGATGAATTCTGAAGTGTTTCGGGCAATATTATCTGCTCATATTCAGCCAAATGCTTCAGAACTCATTGGATGGCGCTTTACAGTGCAGATGGACAATGACCCGAAGCATACTGCGAAAGCAACCAAAGAGTTTTTTAAGGGAAAAAAGTGGAATGTTATGCAATGGCCAAGTCAATCACCTGACCTGAATTTTGAGAAACCAACGAAAGCGTCATACGAAGCCCAGTAACAGGTAGACGTGACATTTCGCGGTAGGTTACTCAAGACTTCGTAAACCGACTTATACTCGTCTATTATAACGGGCTTTGTGAAGTCTTAAGTAGAAAACAGTCGTCAGTCTTTTAGTTATTTATGTTCTCTTGGTCAAGGTAACCGTCGGTATGTACGGGTGCGGTACTGTGATGGTGGTGGTACGAAGTGACTACTCCACACATCGCGGGAGGATCAAACCCGTGATCTCTCACATATATCAAAAACCGAGGTAGACGAATTGTCTTCTCGACTGTC
>BLSH010056430.1:0-30174 GCA_018402905.1 Glandirana rugosa | reverse complement strand
TGTGTATAAGAGACAGGTGTAGCAGACTACCAATGCACTTTATGGCAGGCTGACTTTAGCAGAACAGGTCCCTTGTTAGCAGTAAGGACAGAAGTTGGACTCTGCTCTTCAAGACACTCTCCAGTGTCTTCTTTCTAGCTTACACCCAATAAAGCTGATATGAGGGCAGGGGAAATTCTAGCAACACAGTCTCAGGGATTCTCTCACAGATCTGTACTCACACCATGTCCTGGGACAGTCGGTAGCCCGTTCTGCCAACCTCCAAGCGACACTTTGCCACTGCAGTATCAGACTGAATCCAGAGACATCCTCTCTCTGTCAGCTTTCAAAGAACTGTGGGTTGCAGCTTCAGCATCCGGATAGGCCTCGACTAGGCCTAGCAGCCGGCAGCCTCCTGGATAGGCTCTCGGGCCTAGCAGCCAGGAGCTGGACATACACCTCACCCCTTAAGCTTGGGTGGGCTGGGACTCCTAATCTTGAGCCCATGTGCTTCTTTTTATATGAAGGTGTTCAGCCAAGATGCAGTGGGTCACCACTCCCCTGCTAGCTGGTCAGAACCCCCTCCAAATACACCCGCTGTCACTGGCTGAGGCTCTCTCCCTCTGTCCAATAGGGACCCATACTACTGGACAGGGTAAAACGATCTCCAGACCATATGAAACAGCACCAGAGCACATTGAGCAGAGCTTACTTAAATCAGGCTCTCTGATAAGCAGACAGCACATAAATTTACCTAACAGCTTTTCTGTTAAGCAGATAGAGCCAAAAACTATATACGCTTACTAGTGCCCAAACTAGGAGAGCGCTACAACTAGCTAACTTGCATATCGGAATTTCATTCTATTTTTTTCCAATTGCAGTGTGCTGCATGCAAGAATAGCAGTCTACACTGGTCTATATAAATTAATTCTGTTATGAAGGTGTTCTGACTTAGCCCTGGTTCACACTTATGTGATGCGGGAAACGCAGCAAATCCTGAGCGACCCCCGTATCGCAACGCAATCGCACGGCATCCATTCAATCTGCTGTGAGTGTCAATGTTATCTTAACGGCACCCCGAAACAGATGGCAAAATGCAGTGCGATTGCCAGAATTGCATTGCATGGGTGTGAACACCCATGCAATGTGATTCAGGTGCAGGAGAAAAAAGGATCCTGCACCATTTTGGTGGGAATGCAATGTAATTTCAGCCATAAAAAACGCACAGACATTGCATGCAATGTGCACAGGAATGCGATGCGAATTTTGCGTGAATTACATGTGGTGTCTACATCGCACAAGTGTGAACCCAGGCTTAAAGAGGTTCTAAAGCCTCAGTTTTTTTTTTTACTTTAATGCATTCTCTGCATTAAAGGTAAAAAACCTTCTGTGTGTATGATCCCCCCTCAGCCTCCCCTCATACTTACCTGAGCCTGATTTCGATTCAGCGCTGTGCACGAAAGCAGTGGCTCTCTCCCCTGTCTCCCTCCTCACTAAATAGATTGGTAGCAGCCATTGGCTCCCGCTGCTATTAATTATATCTTATGGTAAGATAGTGGGGGGGGGCAATATATGTGTCTAAGGAGTCAAGCCTGCATAAGTACCCCACCAGCAAGTGGCTTTCTGAGTGTGTATTTAGAAGGGGGGGAGGACCCAGAATCGCCAGCAGGGGACCTTAGAAGAGGAAGATCCGTACTGTTCTGTGCCATTGCACCAATCAGGTAAGTATAACATGTTTGTTTGGTTTTTTGTTTTTTTAAATTTGAAGATTTAAAATAATTTTATTTAAAGGATGAGTTAGCCTTATACTGTAAAAATTAAACACAGTAACCTCAAAAACTGAAAAATGTAATTACTTTTGCATAATTAAAGTCATTTACAACATTTAATATTTAAAAACATGCATCAATGTGCTTCTGGTTTAGAGTCTTATCTAATAAAGTATATGTTTTTAAACTGATAGTTATATAAATATCCTTTATTTTACAATAAACAATTATTTCAAAGTGTACCCATGACATTGGCCTCACAGAGCGCCATCGTCATTCAAATGCTTTCTCTTTCCAGATGAAACTATGCATGGGGTCATACAGAGCAGGGATGAAAGGAGAGAACTCATTCGGCTATGTGTGTCATCTGAGCTTCAACAATTGAGCTTTGTAAATAACAGGATTTTTTTTTATCAAAGCTGTTATAAAGCCATATGATTTCCTTATTCTAATTCTGTAGTCCTTTAGATATCCTGATGAAGTTGTAGTACTTTCAGCAACAAGCATGCAATTTTGTTTTTAATATGTTTGGAGTAGTAACCACTGAACAAGTTGCTGGAAATTTTGGGTTCTTCTACTGTTTCCAGTGATTACCTGCTGTGTAGCTGAACCATACACTGACATACCAATGGTGATAAATAAGTTTTATTAAAACAGATATAAACCCTTCAGAAGGACACTGGTTAGACAACGTTGACAACAATAAAAGCAGCAGATCAATAACAGCCGAATTAGGCAATGGTGCAATGAGGTAAATAGGGTTGGCATTCACCCTCTTTACCACCAGTTAAAGCCTTGCCTAAAATGTACTAGAGAAGTGGACAGCAACATTGCAGCCATTATTAAACAGCAACCAGTATCTCCAAAATTAAACAAGAACCATGCAGCTAACAATGAGGCCTCAATGAAATTTACTAGACTCATGTGGCTACATGTCAGTAGATAAGTCTTCCAGTGGTGGGGCCCTTTAAACTCAACTCAGAGCTCCAGCATAAGTAGTAGTGTCTCCAAACGTGTAGGACTAGTTATATACAATGCTTACCATGCCAGTCCAGGTTGAACAGCCATCATCCCCGTTTAAGGAGGTAGTGTTCAGAGCCAACCATAGCGCCCCCTGGTGGTAAAGGAGTCCAAGGAAGGGGGAGGGACAATTATAAGCCCCCTCTACCTGGGCAAAGGGGGAACAACGGAGGAGACTGAATGTAGTAGGGGAGGGGGAGGAACCCGCATGTTGGAGATCATGCAGGTCACAAACCCCCCAGGGCAAGATCCCCCCCTCATCTGTACAGTCGACCAAATAACAAAGCCAGAACTCCAAATCCCAAGGAACCCAAATTTGACCAACACAGGGAAATCTCCTAAGGTAACCTCAACCAAGTTGAAACACAGATAAAAATATGATTTGATGGACCATTTCCCCTAGGTAGAGTAACAATCCTATGCGTACACTATAATGTCTAAATTATAATATTCAAAACTCCAGCATAAAGTATCAATGGCAAGATAAATTGGTGGGGAGGGAAAGTCTGGGGTTATTTTTTTGGGGAAATTGAAAAAGAGACAGGAGATGCCGCAAATTGGGGGTTACTGTGGACCAAAATGAATGTCTCTCCATAAAGAGTACCCATTACGCAATATTCCTATTACAGGGGATGTTTACATTCCTTGTAATAGGAATAAAAGTGATCAAAAAAAAAAAAAATTAAAGAGAAAGTGCAAAAATAAAAAAATAAAGGTAAAATAAATAATAAAAAAAAATTTAAAGCGCCTCGGCCCCGTGAGCTCCGCACAGAAGCGAATGCACACGTAAGTCATGCCCGCATATGTAAACGGTGTTCAAATCACACATGTGAGGTATCGCCATGTGCGTTAGAGCGAGAGCAATAATTCTAGCACTAGACCTCCTCTGTACCTCTAAACATGTAACCAGTAAAAAATTCAAAAACGTTGCCTATGGAGATTTTTAAGTACCAAAGTTTGGCGCCATTTCACGAGTGGGTGCAATTTTAAAGCGTGACATGTTGAGTATCTATTTACTCGACGTAACATCATCTTTCACAATATACAAAAAAATTGGGCTAACTTTACTGTTCTGTTTTTTTTAATTCATGAAACTTTTTTTTCCAAAAAAAACGCGTTCGAAAAATTGCTGCGCAAATACCGCGTGACATAAAAAGTTGCAATGACTGCTATTTTATTCCCTAAGATCTCTGCTAAAAAATATATATACTGTTTGGGGGTTCTGAGTAATTTTCTAGCAAAAAAATTATGATTTTTACATGTAGGAGAGAAGTGTCAGAATTGGCCTGGTAGCGAAGTGGTTAAAGGAGAATTAACCAAAAAAAAAAAGTTAATTAAATCCACAAGGGCTTTTTTATACCACTATTAATCCTTTATATTGGCTTTTAACATTTACAAATGCAGCAATTTAGAATTTGGATGAAAGGTTTAGCACAGGAAAACACTTTTTGAAAGATAAAAAGTGCATTTTATGTATAACTTTATAGATCAGACCAAAATCAGGGAGAAATGAGATGGAAAGAGGGACATTGCTCCAAATCAGGGACAGTCCCTCAAAATTGGGAGCTATACATGATCTACTATATCCTCGATCCAAAAGGTGAGTTTGGAGGGATGATGCTTCTCTTTCGAAGTCTTCCTGGTTGGTGCAATTTTGTCTCACTCTCAAATACTGACTATATGGTGTGCTCTGGACCAGAGGGGTGGGATGTGAACACATGGCATGCAACAGCATATTGCCTGATGAAGGCTTTCTAAAAAGAGCGGAGCCCAAACTTAGGTCTTCATTGACAAAAATGCCAACATCTAGAAAGTCAACAAGCTGTTGATGACATTGAAAAGTAAATTTCAAATTGAAATCATTCTCACGCAGTGACTCTATAAATATGTCTAAATCTCCCCTGGTGGCAGTCCATATCATGAGAATGTCGTCAATATAGCATCTCCATAACAAAATCTTCTCGGTGAAGACCTGATTGGATTCACCATAAATGACCTCTTTTTCCCACCCCCCCAGATACAGGTTAGCATATGAGGTGGCACATTTGGTCCCCATAGCCACCCCCTGTATCTGTAGGTAGTGGGAATTTTGAAACAAAAAGATTATGGGTGAGAAGGAATTCGAGAAGATGCAAGACAGATTTGTTGTACGGCTCTGCTGATGTGTTTCTTTGAGAAATGAAGCCCTCCACAACCCCAACCCCAAGGGTGTGGGGAATGGAGTTGTACAGGGCCTCAACATCACCAGCAACCAACCAGGTATCTGCAGGAATGATTATACCGACGCGAGATCTGAGTAGGTCTATTGTATCTTGTACATGGGGAGGTAGTGTCAGGACATGGGGGCACAGATAACTGTTCACCAATTGACTAGACGGCTCAGTCAGGCACCCATTTCCTGACACTATAGGTCTTCCGGGAGGTCTAACTGGGTTTTTATGGACCTTAGGTAGCACATACAGTGTGGAAGTCCTAGGATTGGGGACATTCAGGAACTCCCAAGTAGATTTGCCTATCACTCCTTTATTGTAGGCCCGAGCGATTCAATTCTGAAATTTCTATTGGGTTGTCTTCACATATGACTTAGGGACTCATTTATACCATTCCTTGTAACCTCCAGCCTGCTAGATCACCCCCCCACCCCACCCCACTTGAACTTTGCTGCTGAATGGTAGGACTATATCTGGAGTTACAGCTGACATCTCCCCATGGAGGCAGCAGTCACCACCACCCCTGCAACCACAGCCACCTCACCACTAGGCCTGCAACCTCCCGATCCCTGTGCCTCCATGCCAGATCTTGCTATGGTCTAACCACCATAACTGACCTCCATTCTCACCCAATGCACCACAACTGCACACCAGCCTGCACTCTCAGCATTGCACCTGGCCTTCATCCTCTCCCCCAGTTCTCACCATCTCTCCCAAATGCACTCACTGCCACTGTACCAACATATGCCTCAGCAATAGCCACCATTGTACCGATGTGCACTTCTGTGCTCCCATCAATGCAGTGATGCAACCTTTTGTATTCAGCCCATTCGTCAAAATGGCACATATTTGATAGTTTATATTTAAATTCAAGAAGAAAAATAGAGCAACATATAAAACCTCTGCAAGGAGAAATATGGCAGATAAAGATAGCAGAAGCTGCAGAAACTGAAACACAAAAACAATCCCAATGATGTAGAGTATATAGGAACTGAAGACAAACATGTGATTTTAAGAAAGAAGAATTCCCTAATGACTTACAACTTATTTTGTACTGCAGGATGGATATACCATTGTGGCTCAAATATTTTTTTTGAGTTTGACATCACTAATATCAATAAACTGAGAACTTCATTCATAGTGATGTTAACATGTCACATTTAAGGCTTGAGATAACATCTGTGCAGGCTGTGCAGCTGCACATTGGCCCTTTGGGAGGGCACATTTATATTGGATGTGGGTTCGCCAGGACACTCTTTTGAAATCAGTTACACCTGAACACTGCTTACTTCTACAGCAAGTGAGAAGTGAGAGAAATACCTCCTAGTGCCCTTACTGTGCACCTGGTTTGTAATAACATGATGTCAGACAGCTAGCACCTTCTTTACTCACTGTCTTAGTGGCAATGATACCTTTCTCATTTCATCTTGACTACTGAAGTAGGCATTGGCAACCCAATTCCAGTTCTGTATTATGTGCCATAAAGGAGTTTGATGTGATGCAGATGCTAATCAACCCAATAGGTAGGTGCTAGTACTTGAGTAGTAGTTGAATAGAGGAGAAGGGCAATATTGATTTAGCATAGGGGTTCTTCGTTGACTTTGTTCACCACTGTATACAAGACACAACAATGAACGTAGCTAAGGATTCTATAGACACAGCTACGGTAGGAAAATAACTCTGTTAACTGGCAAGTATATTTATATGTAGAGACCTGCTGCCCTCTACTGTCTAAATGCCTGGGCTGCTGATACATTATAAAAGCGCTTCCTGTCTCTGGGTTGTTGGGTTGAAAACCCCAAATGGAGGAAATGGAAAGTGATAGAAAGTCTGAGACCACATGCACTGTCCATGGAAAAGCTGCTGCTAAATTCAGACCATTAGGGATTACTTAGAAAGTGATCATATGTTTAATTGTTCACTATTGTCACCCATATACCCATAGTAAATTGTTTTCAGGTAAGGCTGCTAGCAATGAGCTTGACAGTCCTCAAGTATTTCCAAAAAACAGAGTAAATAATATATATAATCCTTCCAAATAGCAACAGAGTGGTTGTTTATAGTTCAAGTAACCAAGGGGTTAATTCACTCTTTCAAGAGAAATGGCCGCTCACCTCAAGGTTTTGACTATAATGGTCAGACAGTGCCTCCACATGCTAGATCTCCTCCAATATATATAATACTACTCCCCAGAGTGGTCCGGATCTCTTGGATCAAGTGTCTTCCTACAAAGTTCTTAATCTGCGACACTTAACTCCCACGAGAATGTTTTGCAATGCAAAGAGAAACAAAAGAGGGCAATCATAGCACAATACTGCTGAAATCTGTATTCATTTTTTGAGCTAAAAACTTCAACTGCTCACATTAAACAAACTTGCAAAGCGCATCAGAATAAAATGGTATCGCCTCCTCACCGTACTTCTGAGACACTGAGTCACCGGTAGTGCCGTCACTGGCAACTCCTCTCTGTTGCTATTTGGAAGGGTTATATGTATTATTCACTCAGTTTTTTTGGAAATCCTTGTGGACTATCAAGTTCATTGCTAGCAGCCTTACCTGAAAACACTTTAGTATTTTGCACTGTGTTTTTTGGGGACATTTATTCAACATACTATATATTATTTCACTATTCATATCATATTATGTTGATTTTTATGTATGAAGTCATTTGAATGAGATGAGCACACCATTTATTTTTTATTTTTTTTTAATCTTTATTCAGTGGTTTGAGGCCACTACTAGTGGTTGCAGCTGTTCCTATTTTCGCTATTGTTGCCCATACCCCATAGGGTATGTATACAATATACAGCATATATATTGTGGGAGATTAGCTTGTGGGGATCAACTTTCCTGAGGAAAATAGTCAGCGGGCAGGCAACTAGCCTAAACGACCTTCCTAAGAGGTAGTACTTATGTGCCTCTAAGGCCTACTTGATCGCCAAGCACTCCTTCTCCACAATGGCATAGTTCCTCTCTTGCCTGTTAAGCTTCCTACTTAAGTAGACAACCGGGTGCTCTTCACCATCTCTGTTCTGGGACAGAACAGCACCTAGTCCCACCTCAGAGGCGTCTGTTTGTACAACAAACTCCTTTGTGAAGTCCAAGGTCACGAGCACCGATTGTACACAAAGGGCTTGCTTCAACTTCTGGAATGCCTTCTCGGCTTTGGGATTCCACTTAACCATGCCCGACCCTCTCCCCTTCGTCAGATAGGTCATAGGGACAGCAATGGTGGCAAAGTCGGGTATCAACCACCTGTAATACCCTGTAATCCCCAGAAAGGCACAAACCTGTTTTTTATTCACCGGTTGGGGCCACTTTTGAATTGCCTTGATCTTATTGGTCTGTGGCTTGATCAGTTCCTGACCGATAACATACCCAATGTATTTGGCCTTCTCCAGGCCTATGGGTTGGCTGTTAAACCTGCTACGAATCTACGACTGCTTGTACTCGGGGCAGATGCAATTCCCAATCTGGACTGTGGATAACCACAGCATCCAAATAGGCGGCTGCATAGGGGCGACACAGCCTCAATATTTTATCCATCATTCTCTGGAAGGATGCAGGGACCCCATGCAGACCAAACGTCATTCGCTTTTACTGGAAGATCCCTTGGGGGTAAAAAAGGCAGTGTTTTTCTTTGCTGACTCGGTTAAGTGGATTTGCCAGTAGCCCTTAGTTAAGTCTAGGGTAGTTATGTACCGTGCACCTCCCAACTTATCCACAAGTTCATCAACACGTGGCATCAGGTATGCGTCAAACTTAGACACGTTATTCAGCTTCCTGAAATCGTTGCAGAACCTGATAGTGCCATCGGTTTTTGGAACCAGCACTATAGGGCTCGACCTGGTGCTGTGGGACTCCTCTATCACGTCTAACTCCAACATGGTTTTTATTTCCTTTCCACCGCTTCCCGTCTAGTCTCAGGTATTTGGTAGGGTTACATTTACATGGACTCCTGGCTCAGTAGTTATGTCATGTTGTAGTACGGTGGTCAGTCCAGGTAGGGGGGAGAAAAAATCTCTATTTTTACGGACAAATTCCTTAACGTCATTTTGCTGCGTCAGTGACAAGGACTCAGACATCCGGAGTCATGGATAGCCTGTCTTCTTGAGGAGTGGGCACTGCCAATAAAGTCTCTCTGTCTTTCCACGGGTTTAAGAGATTCACAAGGTAAATTTGCATGGGTTTCCTTTCCCTGCTTGGTAAACTTTGTAGTTCACTTCCCCTACTCTTTCCCTAACCTCAAAGGGACCCTGCCACTTTGCTAGGAATTTACTTTCAACTGTGGGGACTAGCACCAGCACTCTGTCTCCGGGGTTGAAAGTCTGGGTTTTGGCACCACGATCATAAACCCTTCTCTGGGCCTCCTGGGCTCGCTCCATATGTTCTCGCACCAGGGGTAGGACTGCTGCGATTCGATCCTGCATCAAGGAGATACGCTCAATGACACTCCTATATGGAGTGGCCTCTCCTTCCCACGTCTCTCTTGCGACATCTAGCAGCCCCCTGGGAGGTCTACCATGCAAGAGTTCAAATAGGGAATACCCCGTAGACGATTGCGAAACCTCTCGTATGGCAAACATGAGGTACGGCAGCGACATATCCCAATCTCTCCCATCTTTCTCCACTACCTTTTTCCACATGTTTTTGAGCGTTTTATTAAACCTCTCCACAAGTCCATCCGTTTGGGGGTGGTAGAACGAGGTATGGAGATAGGAGATTTTATACAACCTGCACAATTCCTTGGTTAGATGGGACATAAATGGGGAGCCCTGATCCATTAAGATCTCTTTAGGGATCCACACCCGGCTAAACACCTGGACCAACTCCCTGGCGATAGTCTTAGTGGAGGTGTTCAGCTATAGTATGGCTTCCGGATAGCAGGTCGCATTATCTAGTATTACCAGGATGTGCTGGTGTCCCTGGGCAGACTTTACTACGGGTCCCATGAGATCCATGCCAATTCTTTTGAAAGGCGCTTTTATTCCAATTATGGGCAGTGGAACAAGTGGACTACTAAAATGGGGTGAGGGTGCAGAGAGTTGACACTCAGGGCAGGATTCACAATACACTCTGATATCTGCATGCAACCTGGGCCAGAAGCATCTCTGGGCTATTCTCTCCCTGGTTTTATCCATACCCAGGACCCCCATTACATGTCCATAGGCTAGATCTAGCGCCATCCTGCGAAAGGGTTTGGGAACCACTAGCTGTTCCACCTCGTTCTCCCCTCATTTCACCACCTGATACAACAAATTATTTTTAAGAGCCATGTAGGGAAAAGACCCCCCTAATTAAGGTCCACAGGTTCCCCATCCATCACCTTCACGTTTTCTCTGGCTCTAAGGAGAGTGACATCCCGTAGTTGCTCTGTACAGAAGTCCTCTCTCCAGACCTCTAAGTCAGGTACTACATTCTGTTCACTCTCGCAGTCAGGGTCTGAGTCATTAGCCCCCACCTGGGAGCTATCTTACTGCTCCTCCGGCTCCCCAGCCAGTACAGGAAAAGAAAGAGTGTTTCCTGCTTCCTCGGTCCTGCCACCAATCTTCCCTTCCATTTGGCAAAAAGGGTCTGGCGAGAGTTCCCATACTTCCCCAGCACAAGGAGCTCTATCCTCCAGATTTCCTGTGCCTTCCCATAACCTCCAAAAATGGGGAAAATACCTGCCCACTAGGGCGTCATATAGCAGTGAAGGTACTACCCCCACTGAATGAGTCACACTGCCCCAAGGGGTGTCAATCTCAACCACCACCATCTGGTAGTCACGAGTGTCCCCATGGATGCAAATGACCTTGATAGTGCTAGGGTGTAACCTTGCAGGATTTATACAATTGCTTTTTACCAACGTTACCACACTACCAGAGTCAAGTAGTGCAGTGACTGGCTTTCCATTAACAAAAATCACACATGTCTGCTTCTCCATGCTATTTGAACATGATGCTGTATATGCGACCTGTGCAAAAAGAGAAAGGCGTCTATTTACATAAGTATAATCACATTGCATGGGTTTATCATTCAGGGGACAATTGGCAGCAATATGACCCAATGCATGGCATTGGTAGCACTGTATGTGCTCTTTACCCAGTCCTTTCCAGGTTTCCTGAGTAAAATAGTCGGCATGCAGGCAACTTTCTTAAAATCTGGCGGCTTGCCAGGTTTATTGGTAAAAGATTTTCATATTACAAAACAAACAAAGCACAAAATAAATCCTTGCCGTCTGGCGCTAAACTAAACATTATAGTTTACTCACTATATGGTGTGGGGCTGGCCCCCAACACCCACAAAAGCCACAAAGCAAACCTTGTCTTTTAAAGTCCAAACAGACACAGAGCTCCCTCAGATCCTTCTCTGAGTTCCAGGTCAGAGCTCAAGTGAGATCTCTTCCTGATTATTTAAGCCACCTGCTGGTGGACACCAGTGGACCACAAACTCTGGACTGGAACCAGTCCTGCCATGGTGGCTGGCAAAATCCGGACCGGACTCTGTTCAATCCAGTCCATATGAATGCAAACGAGGCGACAGGTAGCGTCCATCTACTACTGAGTCTTACAGATTTAAATAGGCTCCCACATATACCCATAGATACCCACATCCATCATACCAGGGATCTGGGGATGTGTCCTTTGTCCCCATCAACATGGTTTCATGGTACCTTGCAAAGTGAGTCTACAACATTGCCTACAATGATCCTCTACTGCTGTACTTCTACTACAAATCACATCTCCACAGCTGGCTGCTGAATGTCAACAGACTGACGAGTGATGCTGGCTGATGTCATTGATCACATAGGGTTAGGCTACCAATACCTTTTTATGAAAAGCTTGCAAATTGGACTTGAAGAAAAAATACTGGAAACAATTAGAAGGTACAGTACTTGCACCCACAGTGGTGCTGTATACAGAGTTTGCAGATTTTTTTCAAGTATTCAGGAAACATACAGCAAACTGAGCTTTACTCATTTCATTCATCGTTGCATGGTTCCTTCCATAGACACATCAGAGGAGTTAACATAGCTGCTCAAGGACAAGATGTTTGATATTTGAAGCATTATTAGGTAAAAATAAAGAGTAAAAAGCCAATATAAAAAAGAATGCAGTCTCCACATCTAAGAACTGGTAAACTGCATTGTATTCATTTTTTTGTTTTTGGGATTGGATACATTTTTAGTTAAATCATCTGACAGGGGCGTTTATCTCTCAGGAACTCTATTAGTGATATATCTGCACTTGAGTTCTTAGGTCTGCCCACCTGCTATAGTCATTATGAGGGGTTCCCACTGTTAGATTATTAAAATTATGTTATGTTATGGAACATTCTAAAAATACCATAAGAAATCGTGCAGCACCACCATAGAAGAATTCTTTACAGTATCATTTAATATATAAAAGAACGTATATATAAAACTGGAAAAGTAACAATTTTATCATAATTGTATTGTATTATAACTTTGAAAATAAAGTCCACTTTGATGGAAATAAAGTCTAGTTTAAGGCAAAAACAAATGTGGCCGTTTGTATCATTTTTTTTATGGTGGCACTGCACGATTTCTTATGGTGTCGTTAAGTTACATATACTCACTTTTACTACTAGCTGCCACATCTCCTTCTAGCGCTGACTTATTCCCTGCTTCTATACCTTGTTATGGAATATGCAACAGGAAATGCTGGAACACACAAAAGTAGCTGAGAACACAAAAAATACCCTGATGGACTGAAAAAGAGCTGACAATTGTGGTAGGTAGAGCTCACTGCTGAACTAGCTAAGAAATAAGCAAGGTGAAAGGCTGACTTAGAGAGGAAGTAAGCCCTGTAACAAAAAGAAACCGTTTCCCCCTTCCTTGTAAAGTAAAGGCATAATATGCTAACATGCATCGCATTCTAGCACATTATGTGACACCTGCGAACAAAGCCCGTGGTGTCTCCTCTGCAAGCGCAGCCGATCCTTCAGAGCGCATGCGCCAATGACATCATTGGCGCAGTATACAGTAAACATCTTCTAAACAGCGCATATTTAGGTATTTACAGTACCTATAGGTAAGCCTTATTCTAGGTTTGCCTATAGCTACAAATATTACATGGAGTTTTACAACCTCTTTGAAGGATAAGTTCATTTTAAGAAAAAAATAATAAATGCACTTATTTTTCTTTTGCTGGTAAAAAATGTGCATTTATTATATTTTTTCTCAGCGGCGTGTATAACATTGCACCCATGATCAGTGATCGCAGGTGCAATGTCAGGCTCCTGCAGACTGTCAGTAGAGCTGTCTCCCATACAGATGCAGCTGTGTGGGTCGAGCCCAGTGGGTGTGAAGTACTGTGACAGTGGGTGCAGGGAAAGGATCCCCTGCCCACTATCACAACAAGGGATCAAGTCAGGGTGTGGGAACATGTTATATAGTACACCATGAATATGGGTGTACCATGTAGCCGTACTAAAAGTGAACTTATCTTTTAAAGTTAAATCCATAACTAAACATTGATTTTGGTTGAAAGTACCTTTTAAGTTTAAAAAAGAAGTATGTCCCCCGTGGGCTATAAGACTGAGAACCGAGTGATTAAAGACCGCTGATTCCTCAGTTCTCAGCTTTCAGCCCTCAACCGGTAACAGTCACCAGTTCTCTGCTCTGCCCCTTGAGTACTTACTGAAGTGCTGGGCTGTGGAGAGGGCAGGAGAGGCTGGCTCAGGCTCTCAGTATCTCGCTGAGAGGCTGAGCCAGCCACCGGTCCAGGCATCTGGACGGATCCCAACTATGACCTGGATCTTTTCAGAGCTTGGACCGGCTCTGTGACGCCAGCCGACAGCGGGCTTTAGCCTGTTGTCAGCTGAAAACAGGGTCACAGGAATGCAGAACAAACTTCATTCCTGTGATCCCCAGGAGAAGTATAGCCGAAATAGCTTTGGCTATACTTCTCCTTTAAGATAAGAGGTTGACAAGGGAGGAATAAAAAACACCTGCAAGACAAAGGCATAATGAACTAGTATGCATTGCATACTAGCTCATTATGAAATACTTACCTTAGAGCGACGCTGTTGCAGCGGTCCCCAAGCACCGCTGTGACCGACGTCATGTTGATTGTGTATTCTTCTGGGATAGACACTCCAGCGCTGTTATTGGCCAGAGCTGCGCTGACGTCACTCCCACGCATGTCATTTACGGCACACATCGTGGAGAAACGGCCCGGTCGGGCTGTTTCTTCACTGTGCATGTGCCGATGACGTCGGCGCATGCATTTACACTGTATATTGCTTAACCCGTGCAGGTTTAGGAGATATGCAGGGTACCTAAAGGTAAGCCTTATTATAGGCTTACCTGAAGGTTAAAGTGGTTATCAAGAGTTGACAACCACTTTAAGAAAGTGGTCACATCTAGAAGCACCTTTAGAGTTTATCCAAAGCCAAGACTTGTTTTCCTATTTTTGGATATAATAGTGTAGCGCCCCCATAGTATAGGTGCGTTTTTCTAGCAGGGTTTGCTAGGTGAGGTAAAATTTAGTCAGGCCTGAGTGTAAGAGCAGGCCTGAATGTTTTGATCTGGGCCGGGAGGAGTGGCTCAGGGAGGATTGAGTGGACTTGACAGATGATGTCACCAGAACCTTCCACTTCTTTCTAGAAACCTGGAGGAGGGTTTCTGGTCGGAGAGCTGGGAGATAGGTGGAGCCATCTGGAGTATTCTAGTGAGCCCTGACCAATCCCCAAGCAGGATTGGCAAGGGGCAGGCCTCCTTAAATACTCTGGGAGAGAAGTGTCGGGGGGGAAGTCTGGAAATGTAGCAGAGGCACTGTGGAGGCCCCTACCCGGGAGGTCGCCCCAGTCTGGGGAGGGTGACCTTGGGGCCTGGAGGTTTGGGTGCAGCCAGGAGTGGGGGTGATTCCTGGAGACGCACAGGGGAACAGGAGAACAGCGGAGGTGCTACACAGTGAGAGACTTTAAATTGATCCACCAGTTTGGTGAGTGATGGTCCCTGGAAACTGCAAGAGAGGGTGCTGGAGAAGGCTGGGAGAGGAATAGTGGACAGTCTGTGGAAGCCTTGGGAGCCAGTTCAGGGAAAGGAGAGTCACTGAGGAAAAGCAGGTCAGTGGGACCTGGAAGAGGGATGGGCTGGGAGTTTTAGTCCATCAAAGGCCTGGCTAGCACCCAAGTATTTTTTTTGCTACACATTCAGGAACCTGTGATCCCTGGCCTGTAATGGGTGTTCCGGAGGTTCTACTGAGAGTAGACCTCGCCATGTGCTAGCCGCGGTGGAGAGAAAGGAACAGAGAAGATTGATAAATTTAATTTCAAGCTGGAAACCAAGTTCAGTGCTGGAGAGAGAATTGTTTAGGGGAAATAACTTGGATAACCTTTTTGGATACAATAGGGAATGGTTAAAACCCCTGACAGGTTTGTTGCCATCTGTGCTCTAATCGAAAGATGTTTTGTATAACAGGAAATGAGAAATACACCTTTTGCTGAAGGAATAAATAAATGCATGCACCCAAAAATCAAAAATTGGCATTTATTTATTTATATTTGCATTTTTAAACTGCAAGGCATTACACCCGCGATTAGCAGATGGCAGATACAATGCTCTGACTTCTGCAGACTCTTCATCTAGGTTCACATCTCTGTGAGTGGTACAGCTTGCACTTGCACCGGCTCTGCTGCCCATTAATTTGAATAGGCGGCTGTACCTGAATCTTCAACAGGGGAAAAAGTTTCCAACCCTTGTTTAAAATGCATTTGCATTAAATGTCATGATGCTTTTGCACCATGCAACTTCATGCACCCAAAAGCACAACACTTTCTTAAGCGTAGGGGTGCCCGTGCATCGGCAAATGAACAGCACGTTTTGGCTGCTGGTGCTTGTGGGTACAGAAACGTATGCGATTTACATGCAGCCCACAACCCACAGCACTTAGACTTCCTTCAAGCCCTTCAGCTATGAAGCTGGGGGAAGTAATATTGGAATACAGTGTGGTGATGTCACTATAACTGAACGATACAGCTGTGGGGGCAGAGCTTGGTTTTAGATGCACTTTTTTTTTAAAACATGTTTATTTTTTCTGTTTTTCTTATTTCCTACAACATTACAAAATATACAAAAAAAACCCAAAACCCAGTAAGCCTTAAGCCCCGTACACACGATCAGAAAATCAGAGAAAAAAATACCGCTTTCGAAACGATCGTATGATAATCGGATCGTTAGTACAGAGCTTTCGAGAGCCAATTACGACAGTTCATCCGATATTATCCGTTCGAAAATGATCGGACATGCAGGAAAAATCTTCTCATACGATGCCCGATCTTACTAGTTTGTTTAACCAGTACAGTTGTCGTTCAAAAAAATTCAATACAAATACAGTACAACACATCACATCACTTCCAATTTTTTGTTCTGTCGTAAGAGAACTTTCATGACTAAAGTAAACTCTTCCGATTCAATCTGAGATTAGCATGTAAAAAAAACGGACGATCATTCGCCCGATAATCTCCTTGTGCGTACCAAGTATTAGGAGGCCAACAAAATAACCAAGTAGTTACACAGCACCTATACCTATACCTCCAATGAGAAGCAATAGGACATAGAAATACACAGTATAGTATTGTCTTAGATACACTTTAAATAGACCCAGCTGCTGCACTTAGATCACAGTGCCAAGTATGTGTATGTATTATGTACAATATGTTCCTTTGTCATTGTAGCACTCCTCAGATAAACCAATGGGAAGAATATCTTGGATTATTTGGCATTTCTTGGGTTGTTTTTAATCTTAAAAGACATCTGCAAAAGAACATAATCAATTAATTACTACAAAGTGTAGAGAAAAGCAATTTTTAGAGAACTCTATAATGAAATAATCGTATGAAGAAGCTTGTCATTTACTGTACAGACTGCAGGACTAGTGATTAGTCTCATTAATGGTTCATTAACTACATAAACAGTGCAATAACTTGTCCAATTTTCCATTACTTTAAAGGGCTACAATGTCAGACCTTCCCAAGATTAAACAGTTGCTATTTCAAATTTTCTCATTTCAAGAGTAAGACACGGCAGGCTAAACATCGAAGTCATAATCATTTTCAGATACGGGAATAAAATGCAAATAAACCTGAAAACATTCTCAGTCGATAGACATTCAAGAGTACGCATTCTAATCTAATACAAATAAGCTGTCATGACTTAACATTTCATGCATGAAAAATAAATACTCTTTTTTTTTCAGACAGCATTTGTTCCCTGCATAGCAAAAAATATGTGACATGCAATACTAGCAGAATTAAAGAAATGAACATTTATTCACAAAGACTGTAAGGGATATTTAAGTGAACTGCAAAGTTCAATGATAGCAATTTCTATAGTACAGTTTTTCTGTAATAAAGGTTTTAATACTTTTTTTGCTGGAGCTGTCATCTGAATTAAAGGGCACCATTCATAATATCAGAACTCCATTTTAGGGATGGATTAAAAATTTATTAAATCAAGCATCTGTTTAGGGCACCAAGAGAAGGGGGCACCGTGGAGTTTTCCCCTAGCTATTGTGCCCTTAAAGGCTAAGTTAAGTGCACTTTGAAACAAAGAGATGCCTAGGCACTGCATTTCCAGAGCAGTATACTGTATATACCTACACTAACTCTTTCCGCCCCTCATGTCCATATTGGGAGCATATCATATAGTAACCACACTTCCTCTAGTGGTCGCATCTATATTGCACATTGGCGGTACATCATGTATTAACCTTACTCTCTAGTGGTCACATCTACACTGCATGATTATGTTTTAATCTATGCTGCAGATCATGATTTAATAACACCCCCTCTAGTGGTTGCTTTTATATTGCATATTGAGAGAACATCATGATTTAAAGTGGTTGTCAAGTCATGACAACCACTTTAAACTACAGATAAGCCTACAATAAGGCTTACCTGTAGGTCCAGGAAATATCTACTAATCCTGTATGGTTTAGGAGATATCCCCTGTATCTGCATGTGCCGACGTCATCAGCACATGCGGACTGAAGGATTGGCACCCAGGGTAGCCCAGGGTGCTGTTTCTTCTTTATTCATGCCGTAGATGACGGCTCCCATTCGCATGCACGGGAGTGACGTCAGCGTGGCTCTGCTGGAACCCACGCTGTGATTGGACGGAGCCGCAGACC
The DNA here is from genome assembly GCA_018402905.1 of Glandirana rugosa. NCBI lineage: Eukaryota > Metazoa > Chordata > Amphibia > Anura > Ranidae > Glandirana > Glandirana rugosa. The sequence goes on along the minus strand of BLSH010056430.1, from coordinate 12,057 downwards.
CTAAGAGTGATGTCGTCGGTCACCGCGGATGTTAATCCCTTCCCTGGCAGTGTCATTAGTACAGTATTGGTGTCACTGGTCCCCAAAAAGTCACTTAGTGTCCGATTTATCTGCCGCAATATCGCAGTCCCGTTACAAGTTGCTGATCAGCGCCATTACTACTAAAAATAAATAAATAAAAATTCCATAAATATATCCCATCGTTTGTAGATGTGATAACTTTTGCGCAAACCAATCAATATAGGCTTATTGGGGTGTTTTTTACCAAAAATATGTAGCATACATATGGGCGCATGGGTGTTTTATAGCGGAAAGTAAAAACTTTTTTTTTTAAATTGTCAGTGTTTTTTTTTGTTTATAGCGGAAAAAAATGAAAACTGCAAAGATGATCAAATACCACCAAAAGAAAGCTATATTTGTGGGAAAAAAGGACATCAATCTTATTTGGGTGCAGCTTCGCATGACAGCACAATTGTCAGTTAAAGTAATGCAGTGCCACTGTGTGCAAGGACTTATATTGGCTTGGGGTGGGGCCACCCGCTGACATCATCTGGAGGTCCCACTCCCTTGTGACATCTCCGCTTGGGACATGATGGGGCGGTGACATCACAAGCGGGCAGGGCGTCAGCGAGTGGCCCCGCCCCATGCCAATATAAGTCCTTGCACACAGCGGAGCCAGCATTAGTGCGGGAGATCGTGTCCAGTCAACATGAGAAGAAGAACAGAGGAAGAACAGAGGGAGAAGACAGGGAAGAAGACCCGGCAAAAGAGCAGAAGACGGTGCGGAGAGGGAGAAGAACCAGCAGAAGGAAGAATACTTCCTCAGAAGAAAGAAGACCCCGCAAAAGAGCAGAAGATAGAAGACGCCAGAGAGGGGAGAAGAAATTGGAGGGAGAAGACGCCGCAGCTGATTTAATAAAATACTTTAACCACTTCAGCCCCGGAAGGATTTCCCAATTTAGGACCAGAGCACTTTTTGCGATTCGGCACTGCGTCGATTTAACTGAATATTGTAACCAAACAAAATTTGCGTCCTTATTTTCTCACATATAGAGCTTTCTTTTGGTGGTATTTGATCCCCTTTGCGTCATTTCTGATCTATAAACAAAAGAAGAGAGACTATTTTGCAGAAAACCCAAATTTCTTACTTTTTGCTAAAATACAAATCCAAAAAAATATATATAAAAAAACTAATTTTTTTCATCGGTTTTGGCCACTTTATATTCTTCCTCATATTTTTGGTTAAAAAAATCGCAATCGGCGTTTATTGATTGATTTGCGCAAAAGTTGCAGTGTTTACGAATGATGAGAATTCATTTATGGGGTTTTTTATTTTTTTTTTTTTAGTAATGGCGGCGATCTGCGATTTTTATCGGTACTGCGATATTGCGGCAGACATGTCAGACCATTTTGACACTTTTTTGGGACCATTGGCATTTATACGGCGATCAATGCTATGAAAATGCATTGATTACTGTGTAAATACCATTAGGTTAACCTGGAGGGGGCGCTCTAAGGGTTAACTGTGTTCCCTGTGTATGTTCTAACTGTATGGGGGCTGGGCTGGCTGAGGGAAGGGAGTGATCACAGCTCCCATATACAGGGAGCTTGTGATCACAGCCCTTCCTCCTCTGTCAGAACGGAGATCCGTGTTTACATACACGGACCTCCGTTCTTTCAGTGCAGGGGAGCCATTGCAGGTAGCTGGCGGGATTCGAGTCCGCCCTACCCGCTCCCTGGCTCCCCCAGAACACAGTGGGCGTGTGCACGCTCACAGTGTGCAATCTAGGAGCCGCCGTCATATGACGGCAATTTGATGGCAGTTGGCGGTCGGCAAGTGGTTAAGAACCTGTGTAGTGTGTTTATTTTTGACACCTTTTTTTTAGGTGAATGGATAGGGGTACAATGTACCCCATACTCATTCACATAGGGTGGGGGGCCGGGATCTGGAGGCCCCCTTGTTAAAAGGGGCTTCCAGATTCCGATAAGCCCCCTGCCCGCAGACCTCGACAACCACTGGCCAGGGTTGTCAGGAAGAGGCTCTTGTCCTCATCAACATGGGGGCAAGGTGCTTTGGGGTGGGGGGCGCACCCACCCCCCATTTGGAGGGCAAGTGGCCTGGTATGGTTCAGGAGGAGGGCCGCTTGCTCGTCCCCACCCACTTTCCTGCCCTGCCGGGCTGTGTGCTCAAATAAGGGTCTGGTATGGATCTTGGGGGGACCCCACACCATTTTTTTAAAATGGGGGTTCCCCTTAAAATCCATACCAGACCAAAGGGGCGGTGATGCTCTTGGGAGAACCCCATGCTTTTTTTTCTTTTTAATTTGGCGGGGGTTCCCCTTCAAGATCCCCAGAGCACAAGGTGCCTGGTATTGTCAGGATCAAAGTTGGATCCCGTTCACAGAAGTCGGACCGATGTAGGTTCGATGAAGGACCATTGTAGGACACGTGTCGCAGAGCAAAGTAGGATCAAAGTCTGATCATTGTCATGTCGGACTAGTGTGAACCCAGCCTAATGCAAGGATTGTATTGAGGTAAAAAAAAAAAACCTTTTGACTTTAGAACCACTTTAAAATACAGGAGCACTCCTAGCAGAGTGTATCATTAGTACTGTTACAAATAGTGGGAGGGGTGTCAGAACAGGACTCCTGTTTCAACTGTAAAAAATAGATTGCAGTAAAGGAGAAGCCACATTTTGAGTAAGTAATTCTTTATTTCATTTCACATTCATTAAAGAAGAATGATTTACTATATATGTCTGAATAAAGCTCTTGTTCCCTCTACTGCAATCTATGTTTTACATTTGCTTGGAACAGGAGCTTTGTTCTGACACCCCTACACCTCTAACACAAATAAAATAAAGCTGCGCTATAGGTAACAGTCCATATGATGAAAACTCTAAAACGATTAGTAACCGTTGATCACAGCACCCGCTGCACTGCACATAATGTGTATCCACCACCAAAATATGAGGAGGCTTACCAGACCCAGCTGGAAGCCAAGCATGGGGTTGTAATGACTGGATCGTTCATTCAAACGTATTCCACATATGAGTGATTCCATGGCAACGAAAAGGATAGCATTCACAGAATGAAATCAGCACATCCACCCACGGGCTGCCTCTTTAAAAATTCCTCAGGTGAAGTTGTAACGGGCCGTCAGCGGAGAAAATAACAAGAAAAGCCCATATAGTGAAGCACTGTATATAAGGTTTATTCAGATAAAAGCACAGAATACTCACACAGTCGAAGCAAAGTGTCAGCATGTATCATAGAAAAGCCGGCTCTTTTAAAAAAAAAGGGTGACGTCAGCGCGCCTTCCTTCTCTATTTTATTATTGCAAATGTAATTTTGAAAGTGTTTGTTTATTTTACCAGCATTTACAGTATAGAAAGTAATATTTATTAGAAAATTAGCTTGAACAATTGGTAAATGTAATAGGAAATATGCTGATTACCTGTGAGGATTTTTCCTCTTTAATCCATTCATAGAACTAGCCTAGTGATTATGACTTCATTTGAACTGCAGTCTTAGTATTCACATTTCCTTTCTCTTAACTTTGCAGAGATCAATATGATGATGCTTGATCTTTAACATCTTACTTTCCCTTGGCGCCCCTGTTTTTTAATCCAAGATAATTGTATTACATTAGTAAGTATACATTAATGAGGCTAGCTAGCCCTTATTTGGACATGACAGTTTGAGTGTCCTATATTTTGCTTGGTCTACACATATACAGTATCTTACAAAAGTGAGTACACCCTCACATTTTTGTAAATATTTGTTTATATTTTTTCATGTGACAACACTAAAGAAATGACACTTTGCTACAATGTAAAGTAGTGAGCGTACAGCTTGTATAACAGTGTAAATTTTCTGTCCCCTCAAAATAACTCAACACACAGCCATTAATGTCTAAACCGCTGGCAGCAAAAGCGAGTACACCCCTAAGTGAAAATGTCCAAATTGGGCTCAAAGTGTCAATATTTTGTGTGGCCACCATTATTTTACAGCACTGCCTTAACCCTCGTGGGCATGGAGTTCACCAGAGATTCACAGGTTGCCACTGGAGTCCTCTTCTGCTCCTGGCATCACGGGGCTGGTGGATGTTAGAGACCTTGTACTGCTCCACCTTCCATTTAAGGATGCCCCACAGATGCTCAATAGGGTTTAGGTCTGGAGACATGGTTGTCCAGTCCATCACCATTACCCTCAGCTTCTTTAGCAAGGCAGTGGTCTTCTTGGAGGTGTGTTTGGGGTCGTTATCATGTTGGAATACTGCCCTGCGACCCAGTGTCCAAAGGGAGAGAATCATGCTCTGCTTCAGTATGTCACAGTACATGTTGGCATTCATGGCTCCATCAATGAACTGTAGCTCCCCAGTGCCAGCAGCACTCATGCAGCCCCAGACCATGACACTCCCACCACCATGCTTGACTGTAGGCAAGACACACTTGTCTTTGTACTCCTCACCTGGTTGCCGCCACACACGCTTGACACCATCTGAACCAAATACGTTTTTCTTCGTCTCATCAGACCACAGGACATGGTTCCAGTAATCCATATCCTTAGTCTGCTTGTCTTCAGCAAGCTGTTTGTAGGCTTTCTTGTGCATCATCTTTAGAAGAGGCTTCCTTCTGGGACGACAACCATGCAGACCAATTTGATGCAGTGTGCGGCGTATAGTCTGAGCACCGACAGGGTGAACCCCACCCCTTCAACCTCTGCAGGAATTCTGGCAGCACTCATACGTCTATTTCCCAAAGACAACCTCTGGATAAGACGCTGAGCACGTGCACTCAACCTCTTTGGTTGACCACGGCAAGGCCTGTTCTGAGTGGAACCTGTCCTGTTAAACCGCTGTATGGTCTTGGCCACTGTGCTACAGCTCATTTTCAGGGTCTTGGCAATCTTCTTATAGCCTAGGCCATCTTTATGTAGAGCAACAATTCTTTTTTTCAGATTCTTAGAGAGTTTGCCATGAGGTGCCATGTTGAACTTCCAGTGACCAATATGAGAGAGTAAGAGTGATAACACAAAATGTAACACACCTGCCTTAACAGACCTTGTAACACTAACAAGTAACATGACACCGGAGAGGGAAAATGGCTAATGGGGCCCAATTTGGACATTTTCACTTAGGGGTGTACTCACTTTTGTTACCAGCAGTTTAGACATCAATGGCTCTGTGTTGCGTTATTTTGAGAGGAAAGCAAATTTACACTGTTATACAAGCTGTACACTCACTACTTTACATTGTAGCAAAGTGTCATTTCTTCAGTGTTGTCACATGAAAAGATATAATAAAATATTTACAAAAATGTGAGGGGTGTACTCACTTTTGTGAGATACTGTATACTGTGATGTCTCATATATAGTTTGGCCCTTCTGTACCCCCTGTGATTGCACAGAGCTTTCTTTCCACCATCTATGTGGATGGACTTGGAGGCCGCATAGAATGGCCGTCTGGTGAGTCCTGTGGGGACTTGGGCAGAGTGAACAAATGCAATAGGAATAGGAATGCAATACTGTCTGACATTAGATTGTGCCTTTGCTAGAGATTTGTTCCACCACAATGGTTGATTATATCCTCTGAAGAAGCCAAGGTTGGCGAAATATATTGGGACTACCTACCACGCTCCAACCATCGCTACTTTGAACATTACAGAGCCTGTATTGTGTTGTTTTTTTCACCATTACCTGGTGTATTTTATTTAAATCACACATTCATGTCTTTTAATCGATTATAATAAATTGCTATGCTTTTAGACTGTTATGAATATACATTTTTTTGCTGGCACCTTTAAAATCCCAATTCCTCTTCTTTCAGTAATAGGAAATAGATGACTTGTATGTCAATACTAAGCACCAATGCATTGTTAGAGGAACAAAGTTTGCCTTGACAAAGACAAAGGGTCCTTTCACACGCACGGACCGTTCAGGTCCGCCTGTCAGTTTTTCAGGTGGACCTGAAGGGATGCTCCATTGTCCTCTATGGAGCGACGGATGTCAGCGATGACATGTCTGCTGACATCCAATCCACTCCGATCCGCTAAACACAGATGGATGGAAACTCGATTTTCCATCCGTCTGGCGGATCGGATGAACGTCCTTGTTCATCTGATCCCCCATAGAGGAGAGCGGAGCTCTGACAGGTCAGTTTCTGCACAGAGTGCAGAGACAGTCCTGGCATCTGCCAGCTCAGCGGGGATCAACGGGTGGATCCCCGCTGAGCAGCGGAGCCCGTCAAAATGGGCTCCGCTCGTGTTAAAGAGCCCTAACAGCTGAGTCAGCAACTTGCTTTATTTTGTGCTCATTTCAACTTCTTTCTCTCAGTGTTTTTGAAAGTTGCAATTCTATGACTACAGCTCATGAAAATGTAGTAAAAACTCAGTATAAATGAATGTATTGTTTTAGTCTAATAGGCATTCCTAAGTCTTAAATATATTTCTGCTGCTAGGGGCCCTGCAGGGGAAAGGCTCCAGTTTAGTTTGTTTCTGGGCTCAATCTTGTAGCTCCTACCTTTGGGTCATTGTTGGGATACAGTAGATGATAGTTTCTGTTTTCTCAGGCGTTGACAGGTAAAAGGGTAAATTTGTGTGACAAATGTATTTATCTTTTTAACCTTTCAATGATTCCTATTAATGTTCTCCACCATGACAACATAATGTTTATTTATAGTCTGATCAGTACATTGGTTTTTCCCTTCCCCCTCTCAATAAAATGGTGAGACCAACATCTAGAGTTTAGAAACATTTCCACAATGTGCTGAGAGCAAAGCTGCAATTTGCAAATATTGTGAGATAAAATATTCCTTTCCAAATGCTACAAGGATGATAAAACACACTCTGGCATGCCAGAGGTGCCCTAAAGACATTAAAAACACTTCATAGAATGACAAGGACCATAATGAAAGTGAAAGTAGCTTTTCCCTTGAGAATTCTCATTCCAGAAACACTGTTCATTCCAATAACACCTGGAAATCAGGAGAAAATTGGTCAAGCTCTTGCAAGAACAATATTTGCTTCTGGGTCAGCATTGTCAATAATTGCAAGAGCAATATTTGCTTCCGGGTCAGCATTGTCAATAACTGAAAATGCATATTTGCAGGAAGCATTTACATTTTTATAAGGGAAAGGGGGTGGTTACCTGTTCTTCTGTATAGTTCAAATGTTCTTAATGCATACAGTCCTTGTTATTCCATTTGTAAAAAAAAAATATACAATTTAAAAAAAGAAAGTTTAAACGATTTGCTGAATAAGCTGTACTTTTTTTAATTCAATAGTTTTTATTGAATATTTCAAAAAGAGTAGGGAAATATTGTACATTATAGTGTTGTACATTATAATATATAACACATTACGAAGGGTCATATATGAGTACAGAGAGATTGCATAAGTCTCAATCGCCGTTAAAGTTCGGCTGCAGGATCAATGCTAGTGTTACGGCCACCACCTCCAGACACCCCATATGGTAACAAGCTATGTCATAGAGCGGAAGGCGACACAGCCAACATTTTTTTAATTCAACAGAACTTTATTCGAAAGGTAGAAATTGTACATAACTGGTACAATAATAGATGAGTGGAGCTAAAGTATATGACACAAAGAATCGTACAGCTCAAAGATCTGAGGTAAACCTAATATTCAAAACCGTGTTAATGCATATTCTAGGTAAACATGAGTATTTTAGTGTGTTAGCTCATGTAACAGTGCGGTAGCTTGTAGGGATGGTCTCGATCCGACTTTCCCTATGCAAGGTTTCTTATTGATATCAGTCAGCCTGCTATGCGGGAGATGTTCTTATCCCCCATATAGTTGCGGCCATCGGGCCCCTAGAAACCAATGGGGGGAAGATAGGTCTCAGGGGGATCAGGTGGGTTGGCTGACCGGGAAGTATATAGTGATAATGAAAACGAATATAATAACAGCAATATTAGAGAGAGAAATAGATAAAACACGGAAAAGAGTGGAGTCAAAGGGAGGAGAAGGAGCAGTTAGGGAAAAACCTCATGGATGAAGGAAAAGGAGGTTAGGGGTGGCTATATCCTCCTCCTCCGGCTTGGGGTAGGTCTTTTAGGAGCTAATCAGGTCATTAGCTGGGAGTATTCGGCCGTTGTAGTAAAGTGGTGCCAGCAAGACCAAATTTTTATAAAGCTAGAAGTTCTCTTCTTGACCAAGTGAAAGAATAAGCTGTACTTTTATTTCAAGCATAAGGCCTCATACACACGGGCGTATCTAAAAAAATAAACAAAACGTCGGGTCCGACGTCAAGGAAAAAAAGTTGACGTTTTTCGACGTTATGCATTGGCGTTTTTGAGCGTTAGTGAGCGTCGGCGTCAATAGGCGTTTTTTTAAAAAAATCATCTCTCTGCTATTTTTCAACCTAAAAACGTCGGCGTCAAAAAACGTCCGTGTGTATGAGGCCTAATACTTTCATATTTATTTATTTATTTTATTTATTTATATATATATATATATATATATATATATATTTATATTAAACTGCATTTCACATTCCCAGTTGAACCACTTGCCGACTGACCATGACGGCGGCAAAGTGGTTCATTATTGCGAAACGCTGTCACCTGACGGCAGCCACGATAACAAGTATTGTGAGTGCGCACACGCCGCCGGAAGCGCACGCGGGTGCTCACTGTGTTCCGAGGGGGCCAGGGAGCGGGTAGGGCAAACTTGATCTCCAGCGGCTACCCGCGATGCCCCCCCCCCCCGCAGTGAAAGAACGGAGGTCCGTCTATGTAAATACGGATCTCCGTTCTGACAAGAGGGGGAAGGGCTGTGATCACAGGCTTCCTGTATATCGAAGCCGTGATCACTCCCCTCCCCCTGCCAGCCCAGGCCCCATACATTTAGAACACACTGGGGGAGCACAGTTGACCCTTAGAGCGCCCCCTCCAGGTTAACTCCTTCACTGCCAATGGATAGCATTTACAAAGTAATCAGTGCATTTTTATAGCACTGATCGCTGTATAAATGTCAACGGTCCCAAAAAAGTGTCAAAATGGTCCAACATGTCCGCCGCAATATCGCAGTACCGCTAAAAATCGCAGATCGCCGCCATTACCAGTAAAAAATAAGTAAATAAATAAAAACCCCAGAAATTAATTCTCATCATTCGTAAACGCGACAACTTTTGCGCAAATAATCAATAAATGACGATTGCGGGGTTTTTTTACCAAAAATATGAGGAAGATTGTAAATCAGGCAAAACCGATGAAAAAAAATTTTTTTTATATATTTTTTTTTTGGATTTGTATTTTAGCAAAAAGTAAGAAAAAATTGTTTTTTTTTTTGCAAAATTGTCGCTCTTTTTTTGTTTATAGCGGTGATCAGAAATGACGCAGAGGGGATCAAATACCACCAAAAGCTCTATTTGTGGTGAAAAAAAGGACGCAAATTTAGTTTGGGTACAACGTCGCACGACCGCGCAATTGTCAATTAAAGCGATGCAGTGCCGAATCGCAACAAGTGTTCTGTGAAATCCTTCCGGGGCTGAAGTGGTTAACAAATACATTTTACATTTGTAAAACTACAAAATTTCTATTTGTTTCCCATGGCTTCAAATTTTCCGGAAATTTTACATCTCTATTCTACAATCCATGCATTAAAGTTCAACATCAACCTACATTCTTTCACTCAGCTAGGAAACAATGTGAAACTGTCTGTTATATGAACTGGGGATTTTGTTATTACTCACATGACCAATAACTTTGCAATTCCCGTGTGGTTTTTGCTTGTAAAACCTGTTCATTGCACACCCACACCTAGGTGTTTTTTTTTCCTGAAGCAACTAATGAGGTTGTTCCAGTTCTGAACTATTTAGCTGTCATTTTTGTGTTCAGCATTGTCATGCTATTTATTTATGTATACCACGTTTATTAGAACTGCCAAGTTCTCAGTATTTTATCATATTGATTCACTAACACATTACTGCCTACTTCAGAGTCAACTCATGATGTTTTTGCAGGAGGCATAGTCGGCATCTATGCCACCAGACTTCACTTAGCGCTAATTTGCTGGCAACACATGGGCGGATCCAGAGCCTAGTCTGGGGGGGGGGGGGCCACTGCCAGAAAATAAGGGGTTGCTTACACAACTGTATTTAACGTATCATACAGTCTTAACCTTGTTTAACAGTGACACATGCAGGTTTGTGGTCACATGACTGCATAGAAAAGTTAGGAGTTAGGAGAAAAGTTAGGAGAAAAAAGTAATTTACTTTCCAAATAATGATATGCTGTGTGCAGAGCAATACAGAGCCATTGTAAGGCAGCATTTAAAGGTGTCACGTTTTATAGTGTAAACGTCTACTTTAATTGTAAACCTTTTGCAATCCTTTGTACAGCAGAGCTCAGAGAGGGAAGAAAAAAAAGCAAAGGAATTAAACTGGTGTGTTTTAGTGCAAGCATACTGATAGGAGGAGAGAGCAGAGCAACAGAAAGATGAGCTCATCAGTCTGCTGCTTCTCCTTTCACTGTCCAATCCCAGGCTGCAGAGGAACAAGACCTATAAGGCCGCCTTCACATGGGCTTAGAGATGTGGAAAAGTCTTGCATGCCAATACATAAGGTTTTAACACTTTCTTATCATTGCAATTAATAATTCTGGAACATTAACAATTTTTTATGTTCTATGACAGTGGTCTCCTTTTCAATATGAGAGCCACATTATACATTTTACAATATTCATGGGGAAAAAAAAAAAAAACAACCCCCATCAAAGTCCTATCTTACATCAGGGACACTATCAGAGCCCCCTTACATCTGGGTCTTCATTAGAGTGCCCTCTTGTATCAGAATCCCCTTTTACATCATGGTCCCAATCAGCGTTTCCCTTTACATCAAGTTCCCTTTACAACGGAGTCCTCATCAGAGTCCCACTTACATGAGAAGTTGAGACAATATGCGGCCTCTGCTGACCTTAATCCTCAATCAATACACACTGAAGATACACCACTGGCACTGACCCCAGCTGGGGGCCGGATAAAATCTTGCAGCGGGCCAAATGTGGCCCATGAGACTTTGGAAACCTCATTCTTTAAGAATAAATAATCAACAGCAGAACTTTCACACATTTGCTTCAGGAATATCAACACAATATGCTGACTTCTGCTCTAACCAATATTTATCAGCTATTGTCACTGTCTAAACATGTATAGGGCTGCTGTTAGAAATCACAGGGCTCCATACATCCTACCTGACAGGGCCCCCCTCCAAATATATCAAATGATATGTTCGCTAAAATGACACGACTGTGATGCTATGCTATAGAAGCAGCTATAGAAGAAATTATACCTCCATGGAACAAGACCCATTCTTGTAAATAGCACTGCCCTGTGCCTCGCAACCATGTGCAAAGCACGCGGTTGCAGTGCGTTGGTGCAAGGTTAAAGCAGGCGGTGAGGAAGCCTCCTCACCCCCCATCAAATGCTCTCTGAAGAACAATACAAATGCTGACTGCTCTTCAGAGAGCAAAGCACTTTGAACAAATTTTTTAAAATAATTTTTTAGAATTTTACATTTTTTAAAATGTTTTTTAGATTTTTTTTTTACATTTTTTTAACTGCCATGTTGGGGGAAGGGGGGCATTGGTGAAATAGGAGACCCCTGATGTCTCACTTTTGGAACAGAGAAAGAGAATGAGGACATAGATACCTCAGTCTCTTTCTCTGCAGCCTCAACTGCACTGGACAGTATCCAAAGAAGAGAGTGAGGCCGCTCAGGTGCTGAGTATCAAACATCCGGCAGACAGTTGCTGGTCCCGTTCATGATCCAGGGAAATCAAATGCAAAACAAGGAAACGACCGCACACATGCTGCAAAGAATTGCTGAAAAAATGCTGGTGATTTATTGAACGTAGTATATCACAATATTGCAGAAAATGACAGACACCAACATAACCTAGGTTATGAATAAGCAGTGGTAAGCACTGTGAAACGCGTTAACCCTTGTCCATCCATGGATATGTTGGTGTCTGTCATTTTCTGCAATATTGTGATATACTACGTTCAATAAATCACCAGCATTTTTTCAGCAATTC
>BLSH010056419.1:66315-96922 GCA_018402905.1 Glandirana rugosa | reverse complement strand
CCAGGCATTGGAAAGAATTATACAGAGAATCTGTGAGTACTGTATACGAGCTCTTAAAAGATGGCAAGGGGTTCAGATGTGAAGTTTGCAATAGCAAAGCTGAATAATGCCATTTACCAGCTATGGAAGTTTAAGATAGAAATGCTTTTGAACAAGGATGACTTATGGCAAGTGTTGGATACAGATAGACCCACAAATGGAGAGATGGAGGACTGGGGCAGGGAGGATAGACAGGCAAAAGCAATTATAAGCTTACTAGTGGAAGATGACCAGTTTATCCACATAAGAACAGAGAAAACGGCCAAAGGTATGTGGACTTCATTACAAGAACTGCATGACTGTTCAAGCCACAACAGTAAGCTGTTTTTACTAAGAAAGTTATATAAGATAAGACAAGAAGAAGGCCAGCAAATGTGTGACCACGTGAATGCTATGCTAGAGATCATAGAGCAGCTACGTGCTATCGGAGAGGACATCAAAGATAACCATACTGTTGTCCTGCTCCTCTGCAGCCTTCCAGAGACATATACTGCTCTTATTAATGCTTTAGAAACCAGACCCAAGCAGGACCAGACACTGGCATATGTCAAAGGCAAATTAATCGTTGACAGAAGGAAAGAAAATACGCACCAGGATGACAAAGCTCTTAAGATGTACAAAGGCAGCACAACAAGGAAAGCAGAGCCTGTTTTCGCTGTAAAAGGACCAGTCACTTAAAAAAGGACTGTTCTATCTGGAAAGCCGGGCAGCAAAAGCTACACCTATCCACAAAAGAAAGAATCAAAGCAGCCACAAAGGAAGCTGCAAATACTTCATGGAGTAGCACTTATAAAGTGACATAGAGCGGCAAGCCATGTGGCTGGCGCATAGACTCAGGTGCGACAAGCCACATGACAACGATGAGACCTTCTTCACCAACATTGATTACAGTGATAAAGACAAAGTTTTCCTAGCAAACGGGAAAAGCATCACTGCCGGAGGTTAAGGCCAAGGTTTCCAGAACTGCTTTACACCACAAGGAGGTCACCACAGTATCCTTGTAAAGAAAGATGTTCCAGAACTAGAAGGCAGCCTTCTATCAGTGAAAAGTCTTGCAAACAAGTCTCACAGTAAAGTTCCAGGGTGATGAATGCACAATTCACAACAATAAGCTATACCTCGCAAAAGGAAAACTAGAGAATCACATTTTCAAGCTCTTTACCACAGACCAGCAAGCCAATATAGTCTCTAATGACCTACACAACAAATGTATGCACAGGCGGCTGGGGCACAGAAGTCCAGAAACTATACAGGACATTATAAAGAGAGACTTATCAGAAGATTTGACAATAATGCATTGCAAAGTGCTCATGAAATGCAAGTGCTGCATTGAAGCAAAAACCACAAGCACTCCCCTTCCACAGGCTTCTAAAAAAAAAAACGACCCACCCTCTGCAGCTCATACAGAGTGACGTATATGGTCCAATGAAAACTCCCACGTCAGGCGTCAACAGATATCTATTGACTTTCATTGATGACTATTCCAGGTACATAACTGCTTATCTGATGAAACATCAGAGAAACTTCAAGAGTTCGTTGCCATGTCAAGCAACAAATTCCAAAGCAAACCAGGAATAATAGGAACCAACAATGTGGGAGAATACATAAGCAAAGAAGTGGCCTCATACCTGAAGAGACAAGGAATAGTACACCAGACAACCACACCATACACTTCTGATCAAAACGGTGTAGCAGAAAGGAAAAATCGCACTCTTATAGAAATGGCCAGATGCATGTTGTCAGATGCCAACCTACCTCAAAAGTACTGGGGAGAAGTAATCATGACTGCAACCTACCTACGGAACAGACTACCCTCAAGAGCCATTAAAAGTACTCCATTTGAAATGTGGCATGGCTTAAAACCTAGCATGGGGCACATCAGAATGTTTGGGTGTAAAACATATGCCTATATTCCAAGTGAAAAGCGATCTAAGCTCGAGAACAGAAGGGCATTCTAGTAGGTTACAGTGAGCAAACTAAGGGTTACAGAATCCTACACCCAAAGACTGACAAAGTGACAAGCCGTAGTGTTTATTTTGATGAGAGTCCATCACCAGAAACTGTGACAGTGGCGGCTGGTGAAGTTTTAGGATAGAGGTGCAAGACCCCGCCCCTCCTTTTTGACCCCTCCCACTTCTCATAAGCCCCACCCCTTATAGAATGCACCCACTTCGTCCCTTGTATTCCACTTGCTTCCACCCATTGTGTCAGGAGTATTTATCTCAGCATCACAGGACAGAGCATCCAGCCCCAGCATTACAGGACATAGTATACACCCCAGCATCACAGTACAGAGTATACACCCCAGCATCACAGGACACACTATACAGCTCAGCATCGCAGGACAGAGTATAAACCCCAGCATCACAGGACAGTGTATACACCCCAGCACCAAAGGACAGAGTATACAGCCCAGCATAACAGGACAGAGTATACACCCCAGCATCACAGGACCACAGGACAGAGTATACACCCTAGCATCACAGGACAGAGTATACACCCCAGCATCATAGGACACAGTATACAGCTCAGCATCACAAGACAGAGTATACACCCCAGCATCACAGGACAGAGTATACACACCAGCACCACAGGACAGAGTATACACCTCAGCATCACAGGACAGAGTATACACCCCAGCATCACAGGGCAGAGTATACACCCCATCATCACAGGACAGAGTATACACCCCACCACCACAGGACAGAGTACTCACCCCAGCATCACAGGATAGAGTATACACCCCAGCATCACAGGACATAGTATACACCCCAGAATCACAGGACAGAGTATACACCCCAGCATTGCAGGACAGAGTATACACCCCAACATCACAGGAGAGAGAGAGAGGGAGAAAGAGAGAGACTCTCAGGATGAAAACAAAGATCTGATTTTAACCAACTAAATGCATATGTTTAAGAAACAATTTGTTAAGTCTTAAAAGAAAGCATTATGGAATGAAAGTAAGTGGGGAAATAGGGACATTTAAAACACTGTAATCTCTGAAAAACACTGTACACTGTATTTCCCCCTTTCCAACCCCAGTTGAATAGCCAGCTTCATATATAGTATAATTGCACATCAGACTGACTAGCAGTTCTGTTTTAGGTACAATATATGGAGTCAGGGGAGGTTAAATTATAAATAGAAACTGAAAATATACTGCTGCACCCAAAAAAAAGTATAATCTGTGCATAGACAGCAACAGCAAGTATAGCCAGATTGCTCAGTTAAACAACATGCTATGGGGGGATGGGGGTTGAGAGAGAGACTCTCTTGAGCTGTTGCAATTCACAGTGCCCTAATGACAGAGATCACCTCCGATCTCATCCCCGCACACACTGGTACACTGAACTCAGTCTCAGCAGAGAGAGAACACTCACCTCTACCAAGTGCTCGGGCTCAGCACTGCCACTGCTGCCAGCTCCCTGTCCATCCGCTCTCCACCTCACATCATGGTCCCAGGTCCTGGTCAAAGTCGATCACTGTCCCCAACACAGAGAGCCAGCCGGGAAAGCACTGCCCAGTCGTCCTCCGGTCCTGGCCAATGAAAAAAATGACAGGAGCCAGAGACAAATCACTGGAGAGTGGGGGAATATTCAGGGTGCTTCATTTGCACCCTGGACATGCCCTGAACACAGGTAAATCAGCTTCCCAGCTTGCAACCAGCTGATTGCAAGCTAGGAAGCTTCCCATAGACCGCTGTGTGTCCGGCGCCCGGACACCTCTTAAAATGACAACTTGGGGGGCGGGCCGCCACTGAACTGTGAAGCTGTGAAATGAATATGGCAAGCAAACCAGAAGAAAAGGGCGACCACAGCGAACCCATGCAGGACTCAGAACAAGAGGTGGAACTCACATTGATAAATCAACTTCCCCACCAGATCCTGCTGAACTGACTGAAATCAGAAGATCCACTCGGACTACAAAGGGAATACCACCCCGCAAGCTGTCATAAACTGTCAAAACACACAGCATACTTGAACCAACATCCTGGGAAGACATAGAAGAAACTGCCAAAACATGAAGTCAATAAATGGAGAAAAGCAACAGAAGAAGAATTAAAGGCACTTCAAGAAAACAAAACCTGGAGACTCACAGAGTTCCTTCCTAACTGCAAAACTATAGTAGGTAAGTGGACGTTCAAATTAAAGTCAGACACAGAAGGGAATATCCACAAATACAAAGCCAGATTAGTTGCCAAGGGTTACTCCCAGAAATTTGGTGAAGATTGCGATGAAACATTCGCTCCCATCATAAAACAATCGACCATCAGAGCACTTCTTAGCATTGCATCCAGGAAAAGCATGCAAGTCAAACACCTAGATGTTAAAACTGCTTTCCTATATGGAGACATTAAGGAAGATCCCTACATGGACCAACCACCGGGGTTTGAGCAAGGAGACAACCCGTGTGTAAACTTCAGAAGAGCATCTACAGTCTTAAGCAGTCTGCAAGGATGTGGAATGAGAAAGTAAACAAAATACTTATCAGAGAGGGATTCTCAAGAAGTAAAGCAGACACCTGTCTCTACTCCAAGAATCAAGAAGACAGATGGATATACATCCTTGTCTATGTCAATGACATTATATCTTGTTTTGAACAAGAAGGGGATTACAATCAGATAGTTCACAAGCTGAAAGAAAAATTTGAAATCAAAGAGCTTGGGAACGTTAGCTACTATCTGGGAATCCAAATAGAATCCAATTTCAGAAAATCTCTGAAATCTTGGAACAATTCCATATGCAAGATGGAATGAAAGTGAAAACTTCTATGGAACCAGGCTATCTAAGGAGCAATGAAGCAGAACATTTACTACCCAACAATGATACACATCACAGAGCAATCAGTAAACTGCTATATGTTGCCACTGTGACAAGATCAGCCATAGCCGCAGCAGTGTGTATACTATGCAGGAAAGTCTCAGCCCCATAGGCTTGCGCATGGGGTGTGCCGGATGTGCCTGGGCACACCCTAATCACCCCCCGCCTGTTGGTGTAGCCGAGGTCCGGCTGTCTCCAGAGATCTCTATCTGAGGGTAGGGAGATACCCAGAGAGGCGGCTGTGCTGTTGGCTGTCATCTCTCCCCCTCCCTGCTGGCACCCCAGTAATACCACAGTATCTCCCCCCCGGCAAGAGCCGCTCCGTGTGTGTGAAACTGTCAGCTAATATCACTCCTTCCAGGAGAAAGAGCAGCTGTCAAAAATCAGCGGTGATGTCGGGGTTAGACAGGACCGAACAGCTATTAGACACCAGCCAATGAGATGGAGTCTGGGTGGGTCACTACATTCATATGGCACCGCCCCTTTCTTAAGCAGCCCACTCATTGGCTGGTATTTGATAGCTTCTCAGTCTGCCCACCCCCAACATTGCCGCTGAGCTTTAACAGCTGGTCTTTCGCCCTGGAAGCAGTAATATCAGCTGTCACGCATGTTTCACACACACAGAGCGGCTCTTGCAAAGCTGAATCAGCTGAATGTGAAACACCCCCTCTCCCTTGTCAGTGACCATCAGTGCTAAATTCTAATCTGTACCCATCAGTGCCAATTAGTGCCGCCTATCAGTGCTATTCTGTGACCATCAGTGCCAATCAGTGCCACCTATCAGTGCTAATCAGTGCCAATCAGTGCTGCCTTTCAGTGCTAATCTGTGCCCATCAGTGCCAATCAGTGCCACCTATCAGTGCTAATCTGTGCCTATCAGTGCCTATCAGTGTTAATCTGTGCAATTCAGTGACAATTAGTGCCACCTATCAGTGCTAATTTGTGCCCATCAATGCAAATCAGTGCTGTCTATCTGTGCTAATCTGTGCCAATCAGTGCCAATCAGTGCTAATCTGTGCCCATTAGTGCCAATCAGTGCTGCCTATCAGTGATAATCTGTGCCCATCAGTGCTGCCTATCAGTGTTGCACACCAGTGTCCATCAGTGCTGCCTATCAGTGCCACCCATCAGTGCTAATCAGTGCCCATCAGTGCTGCCTATCAGTGCTGCCCATCAGTGCTAATCAGTGCCCGTCAGTGCCTAATAGTGCCACCCATTAGTGCCCATCATTGCTGCTTATCGGTTTTGCCCATCATTGCCCATCAGTGCCCTTGAGAGCTGCCAATCAGTGCCCATCAGTGCTGCTGTCAGTGCCACCTATCAGTGCCCATCAGTGCTGCCAATCACTGCCCATCAGTGCTAATTAGTGCCCATCAGTGCTGCCAGTGCTGCCATTCAGTGCCAATCAGTGCTGCCTATCACTGCCAGTCAGTGCCCAGCAATGCTGCCTATCACTGCTAATCAGTGCTGCCAATCAGTCACATCTATTACCACCTATCAGTGCCAATCAGTGCCCATCTGTGCTGCCTATTAGTGCCCATCAGTGCTGCATATCAGTGCCAAGCATTGCTACCTATCAGTGGCACCAATCAGTGCCTATCAGTGCCCATCAGTGATGCCAGTCAGTGCTGCCTATCAGTACCCATCAGTGCTGTCAATCAGTGCAACCCATCAGTGCCTATCAGTGCCCATCAGTGATGCCAATCATTGCTGCCTATCAGTGCTGTCAATCAGTGCTGCCAATCTCTGCCACCTATCAGTGCCCATCAGTGCTGCCAATCAGTGCCACCTATCAGTGCCTATTAGTGCTCCCAATCAGTGCCCTTCAGTGCAGCCTCATCAGTTCCCATTAGCTCTTCCAATTAGTGCCCATCAGTGCTGCCAATCAGTGCCCATCAGTGCTGCCAACCAGTGCCCATCAGTGCACAGAGTGCAGGAATGGGGAGATGTGCTTGGCAACCAAGCGCATTTTCCATGGGGGGGTGACCTGGTGGGGCACGAATGCAATATGTCAATGTTTATTAATGCCACATGCTGATCTTTAGTATAATAGGTAATCACCATGCTACTATTTACAATAAACTACTGGAGGTAAAATATAAAAAAGTGTCAGTAAAAGGCTTGCTGCTAAGCACTGTTATGTGTTCCCACAATGGTGGAATCCTCTAATGTATCAAAATTCCAATAAACTTCAATATTACCACAATACCGATCTCTGTGATATGTATAATACAAATCAAACTAAATACAAGACATACAAAATTATGGTGGAAACCCCTCCTATAGATATTTGCCATACA
This sequence comes from Glandirana rugosa, assembly GCA_018402905.1. NCBI lineage: Eukaryota > Metazoa > Chordata > Amphibia > Anura > Ranidae > Glandirana > Glandirana rugosa. Next base: position 89,760 of record BLSH010056419.1, on the reverse strand, counting down.
GATTAACTTCAAGTGCAATAATTCCAGTGATATATGATTTCACATGTAATACACATCTAAAAAGAAAATAAGGCATGCATCTTTTTTAAAACTTAGCAGGGATGGTGAAAACTGCTCTACAGATATTAGCAATACAAATTAGCTCCAAGCAACAACTTTTTTGTTGGGAGGTTTACACCATTATAACACTTTGGAATTTTTATTTTTTAGATTGTTACACTTAATTTTATTTTATATGTTTTAATTACTACTAGAATGAGAATTATTGCACTTGAAGTTCATTTTCCACCACCCCTGCTAAGTTCATGTGTTTATGAACCTTGTTTTGTGCACTGGTGCGCAGTCATGTTGGAACAAGAAGGGGCCATCTCCAAACTGTTCCCACAAAGTTAGGAGCCTGAAATTGTCCAAAATGCTGACGCCTTAAGAGTTCCCTTCACTGCTACTAAGGGGCCAAGCCCAACCCCTGAAAAACAACCCCACACCATAATCCCCCCTCCACCAAATGATTTGGACCAGTGAACAAAGCAAGGTCCATAAAGACATGGATGAGAGAGTTTGGGGAGGAGGAACTTGACTGGCCTGCACAGAGCCCTGACCTCAACTCCATAGAACATCTTTGGGATGAAATAGAGTGGAGACTGCGAACCAGGCCTTCTTGTCCAACATCAGTGCCTGACCTTAAAATGCATTTCTGGAAGAATGGTCAAACATTCCCAATGTGGGCCAACTCAATATTGAACTCTACAGACTAAGACTGGGATGCCACTAAAGTTCATGTGTGTGTAAAGGCAAGCGTCCCAATACTTTTGACAATATAGTATATATATATATATATACCAGTGGCGGCTGGTGAAGTTTTAAGATGGTGGGGCACCAGACCCCGCCCTTCCTTTTTGCCCCATCCCACTTCTTAGAAGCCACACCCCTTATAGGCCCCACCCACACTGTACACAATGTACAGTATAACTCAGCTGTCAGTCTTTATTCTCAATAAAATACTGCTGGCTCATTCATCCATTAAATCCCAAAGGTAAAGAATTACATTAGCTGTGAGGTCTGCACAGGAACCCAGCACAGACTGGTATTATGTGGGTTTTCATTTATGTGCTGTGCCATCAAGCTCCATCCTAATTCCTTATTTTATAGTAGGAAATCCTCCACTAACCCCTGACACATGGTGAGCCATAGAAATGTCCCTGATTTTTGGAACTGACCAGCTTCCCTAACATAAATCTGAATTATCTGTCAAAAAAAGTTCAAAATGTAATTAGAAAATCAGGCGATTTGAGATGGCATTCATTGGAAAGCAGTTATTGTAGAGGAATAGTCATGAGTAGACATTCCTCTTGTTCTGTTGTTTGATGCTGAGATACACAGAGGCTGAGCACAGGCAGCTTCAACCAACACAGCAACTCCACTCCTGGTGTCTTGTTGGTCCCTGCATTGGAAGTCATGAATCATTGCTTACAATGTACTGAATGCAGGGATGAAGAAGTCACCAGGAGTGGAGTTGTTGCTGTTTTGGTTGAAGCTGCCTGTTAAACAGTAAAGTATGAAGAGCTGAGGGTGTGCAGTGCTGCTGAGCTCTGTAGTTCCCCAATGTCAGCAGACTAATTTCAGATCGATTACTGCCTGTGTATCCCTGAGAACTCCCTGTGACTTACATGCCGGCTCGGAGTTCTTATCCTACTGCTGAGCTTTGGAAGGGACCTGTTCAGCCTTATCTGTTATCTATGGATGCATACTAATCACTGCCTGTGTATTGCTGGGAGCTCCCTGTCATGTATGCTCAGAGATCTTACCTTGCAGACATTGATGTGCTTGATCTTTCCCTCGATTCCTCATGTCCTCTTTCTCTGCTTTGTACAGGATGGTGGGTGGGGGAAGGGTCCCTGGTGGAGAGTGGAAACACTGCTGGAGGTAGAGACTAAGTGTCGGAGTGCGACTTGTGAAGGGGGGGGACCTGGCTAGACAGCAGGCTAGAATGTGTAACTGCAAGCAGAGAAGATCTTGCCCCCCCCCCCAGGCAGAGACCAAATGGACTAGGCAGTTTAAGGTCTGCAGATTTAAACATCCCAAAAAGCTCCTATTCTCAGAATGGAATGTTGGAAAGCAGCCAATGAGGGTGGGGAATTCATTTTACTGTGTTCTAGATAGGGTTTTTTAATGAGATTTGGGATGTCTGCCCTGTTGTTAGGTAGATTACACTTCTCTTTTTTATCTAATCTGTCTATTCTAGCAATTAGCAACAGAAGCACAGCTAGAGAGAAATTCCAAAGATTTTTTTTCTTTGGAGTTTCTCTCTAGCTGTGCTGCTGTTGGTTAATAATTATAGTTAATTTTTATTTTTATTTCTTACTTATTTTTTTGGTGGGGCACTGCCCCAAGTGCCCTTATGGACGAGCCTCCACTGTATATACGCATGTGTGTTTGAGCTTTGGGGTGCACATCCTAATGCTATTGGCTGTCCATGTCTATGCTCAGTTCCCTGTCAGCGCGACTGTACTGCCACATCCCGAATAACTATTTACCAAAAAAGAAGAAGGAACCCTCTATGAGACTAAGAGCATAATCAAAGTATATAAAAAGTATTCATTTTATTACAAATGATTTAAAAAAATGTCCATCAATTCATAGCTATTGAATAAAAACAATGAACCATCATATATCAAAACAATGTACAATAGTATACAATACTCTGAAATAGAAGGTGGGTGGCCCCAGGTCAGTCTCATATGGATAAGGACCTAGTCATACATTGTGACATATTCAGTTGTGCTCATAAGTTTACATACCCTGGCAGAATTTATGATTTATTGGCCATTTTTCAGAGCATATGAATGATAACACAAAAACATTTCTTTCACTCATGGTTAATGTTTGGCTGAAACCATTTATTATCATTCAACTGTGCTTACTCTTTTTAAATCATAATGACAACAGAAACTACCCAAATTACCTGGATCAAAAGTTTACATACCCTGGTGATTTTGGCCTGATAACATGCACACAAGTTGACACAAAGGGGTTTGAATGGCTATTAAAGGTAACCATCCTCAATTGTGATCTGTTTGCTTGTAATTCGTGTGTGTGTGTAAAAGGTTAATGAGTTTCTGGACTCCTGACAGACCCTTGCATCTTTCATCCAGTGCTCCATTGACTTTTCTGGATTCTGAGTCATGGGGAAAGCAAAAGAATTATCAAATGATCTGCGGGAAAGGGTAGCTGAACTGTATAAAACAGGAAAGGGATATTAAAAGATATCCAAGGAATTGAGAATGCCAACCAGCAGTGTTCAAACTCTAATCAAGAAGTGGGAAATGAGGGGCTCTGTTGAAACCAACCACGGTCAGGTAGAACAACTCAAAATTTAAGCCACAACTGGGCTTTTTGCCAAGAGGAATGGGCAGCTTTACCATCTGAGAAGATAAAGAGCCTCATCCACAAATACCACAAAAGACTTCAGGCTGTCATTGATGTAAAAGGGGGCAATACACGGTATTAGGTTAAATTTTGGTCTCATCGCCCCAAATGACTTTGTGTCAGAAGGTTTGAGGCTTGTCTCTGTGCTGTTTGGTGTATTGTAAGCAGGATACTTTGTGGCATTTGCGTAGTAATGGCTTTCTTCTGGTGACTCAACCATGCAGCCCATCTTTCTTCAAGTGCCTCCTTATTGTGCATCTTGAAACAACCAAACCACATGTTTTCAGAGAGTCCTGTATTTCATCTGAAGTTTTTTGTGGGTTTTTCTTTGCATTCCGAACAATTTTCCTGGCAGTTGTGGCTGAAATTTTAGTTGGTCTACCATGGTTTGGTTTCAACAGAACCCCTCACTTTCCACTTCTCGATTAGAGTTTGAACACTGCTAATTGGCATTCCCAATTCCTTGGATATGTTTATATATCCCTCTCCTGTTGCATACAGTTCAACTACCTTTTCCCGCAGATCCCTTGACAATTCTTTTGCTTTCCCCATGACTCAGAATCCAGAAACGTCAGTGTAGCACTGGATGAAAGATGCAAGGGTCTGTCAGGAGTCCAGAAACTCATTGACCTTTTATACACAAACACTAATTACAAGCAAACAGATCATAGGTGAGGATGGTTACCTTTAATAGCCATTCAAACCCCTTTGTGTTTGATTTAAAAAGAGTAAACACAGTTGATTGATAATAAATGGCTTCAGCTAAACATTAACTATGAGTGATAGAAATGTTTTTGTGTTATCATTCATATTCTCTGAAAAATGACCATGAAATCATAAATTCTGCCAGGGTATGTAAACTTATGAGCACAACTGTACCTGGGTGTCATTGAACCAGAATGTTCCTATCCCACAGCTCCAGCCTTACCTGTTATGCCATGGGGGAGCTCTGGAATTATTGCAACGCTTTAGTCCCACCTTCTGCCAGCTGCGGTTAATGTACAATCAAGCAGCCCATAAATAGCAGCACCTGCTGTTACTCAGTGCCCATTTGTTTGGACTAGCTCCCTGGGTGTATTGATAGCTCTGTGATTCTGATTCCCGTGTATGAACTTCTGCCTGAATTCTTGACCACTCTCCAGCCTGCTGATTTGGTGCTTCACCACCAACTCATGCATGACCTCTGCCCGCCTGACCACTCTCTGGATTCCGATTTTGTACCGCTATGTCTGATCTGTTGCCAACCTGACCTGCCCGACTACATTTTCGCCTGAATCCTCAGCGCACAATTTCCACTTCGGACACTACCTACCACAGGTATCTTACATTACAAATGGGCCCCAATGGCAGTGGACCCTGCTGAGATTGTTCAGACGATTTTGCATCAGGGACAATTGATTGGAGTTCATGAATAGCATCTTTCTTCTCTGGACGCTGAGCTAGATGAACTTTGTGCTATGTTTAAGTCTTGTTTGCCCGGTTCCCCTGCACCTGTCCAGACTTCAGCTCCCACTCTTGCTCCAATCCAGTCCGCCTCTTCTGTGCCACCAAAACTTCCCCTACTTGAAAAAAAATTGGTGGCAGAGGTTTTTTAAATGTTTGCCGTTTGCATTACCTCAACAACCCTGGGACTTTTAGCACTTCTTATGCTAAAGTAACTTTTGTCATTTCCTTGTTAAAGGGGAAGGCCCTGGCATGGGTCGCTCCTTATCTGGAACGCGACGATCCTATGGTGCAAGATGCTGATATATTTCTGGCTTCTCTCCAGACTGTATTTGGAAAACCAGATAGAGTTTCTGCAGCTGAGTGCTCACTTTTGGACATACAGCAAGGTACCAGGACTGTGGCACAATATGCTATTGAGTTCTGTACCCTGGTTGCTGAGCCTGAATGGGACTCAAGGGCATTACGTGCAGCTTTCCATAAAGGTCTTACAGATTGCATTAAGGGCGAATTGGTCTATAAAGATTCCCTAGAAGACTTTGAAAAATTCATAGAGCTGTGTGTCCGTCTGGATGTCTGCTGGTATCATGAAAGGTGCCAGGAGAGACTTAGAACTCACAAGCTTCCCAGGCCAGCTTACCATTTGGCCCCTAACTTCCAAGCACCACCTCAGCCTGAACCTAAAACTTCAGTTGAGTTCAAGACACCTGTGGAACCCATGGAAGTCAGCTGTCTCCAGCTAACAGATTCAGAGAAACAAAGGTTTGGCTGTTTGCCCTTCCCATCCAGTAAAAGGCAGGGTCTATCCCGTGTTGGAGGAGCTGGGTTAGACCTTACAAGTATTTCCTCCAAGACCAAGATTACTGTACCCGCAGTCTTCCATTTAGCCTCTGGAGCCGCTGGCATATTACTGGATTACACTTTCGCTAAAGAAAATAACATCCCATTTGCTACCAAGTCTAGACCCCTGAGCATCACCACCCTGAATGAACAACCGTTGGGAGATGGCCTTGTAAAGTTTGAAACGACAACAATCACCCTTCAGATAGGCGCACTCCATCGTCCTGTCTCTTATTGATTCTACACTTCTGCCTGTTATCCTTGGTTACCCCTGGTTACAAAAACACAACCCTTCTTTTGATTGGTAAAATGGAGAACTAACCTCTTGGGGGCCTTCCTGTTACCTGAACTGTTTGTCTACCCAAAGGACTTACTGGTTGTCTGTTGGCTTCTGTATCCATCCCTCCTACCTTGCCCCATGAATACCATGGATTTGCAAATGTATTTTGCAAGCAAAAGGCAGAGGTCTTACCTCCACATCGTTCCTTTGACTGTGCAATTTCTCTGATTCCTGGGGCACCTCTTCCCAAAGGAAGGACCTATCCCCTGTCACTGCCTGAACAAAGATCCATGGAGGAATACATTAGGGACAACTTGGAGAGAGTTTTTATCCGACCCTCTTCTTCTTCAGTAGGGGCAGGTTTTTTCTTTGTTGAAAAGAAAGATGGGGGTTATCGAGAGTTAAATCAGATCGCCATAAAAGACTACTACTCTTTGCCTCTCATTCTATAATTGTTTGATGTGCTTAAGGGAGCCCTTATCTTCCTGAACTGGACCTCCAAGGGGTTATAATCTGATTCCAACTAGAGAGGGAGACTAGTGGAAGACTGCATTCAACACAATGGGCATTTTGAGTATCTGGTTATGCCATTTGGACTCTGTAACGCCCCTGCTGTCTTCCAACGTTTCATGAATTACATTTGTCATGATTTCAGCAACAGTTTTGTGATTATCTACTTGGATGACATCTTAATTAATGTTGAGCGAACCCGGACTGTAATATTCGGGTCCGTACCGAACTTTGGGGTATCCGGGACCATAACGGACATTTCAAAAAACGTGCGGGTTCGGGTTCTGGGTTCTGGTAGTTGATCACGCATGTTGAATAGCTACAGGGCAGCCAATCAACAAGCGTTTCACTGGTTTGCCCTTAGAAGCCATCACAGCCATGCCTACTAATGGCATGGCTGTGATTGGCCAGTGCATCATGTGACCCAGCCTCTATATAAGCTGGAGTCACTTGATGCTGCAGTCACATGCTCTCTGAGACTCTGAATACTATAGGGAGAGGAAGCTGCCAGCATTTTTGTGAGGGACAGATTGCAGACATTTTAACATCTGATCCTGCATCCTGAGATTACTACTACTGTTGCTCTGAGGGACAGATTGCAGAAATTTGAGATTTCACATACTGCTGCTTTGAGTGACAGATTGCAGATCAAATTCTGCATAACACAACGATCGCTACAATCGTACACAACGATCAGATTGTGGGAGTAATTTGAGATTTCACATACTGCTGCTTTGAGTGACAGATCGCAGATCAAACCCTGCCTAACACAACGATCGTTACGATCGTACACAACGATCAGATTGTGGGATCGTGCACAACGATCAAATTGTGGGAGTTATTTGAGATTTCACATACTGCTGCTTTGAGTGACAGATTGCAGATCAAACCCTGCATTACACAACGATCTGACTGCACTAGGTAGAGGCTTCTGCTTAGAGGGACAGATTATTGTTCAAAAATCATTGCCTACTCCTATAGGGCCAGGTTCCAGCTGTTGCTATAAGTGACACATTATTGTTCAAAAATCATCTCCTAGTTCTAAAGGGAGAGCTTCCAGCTGTTGCTGTAAGTGACACATTATTGTTCAAAAATCATCTCCTAGTTCTAAAGGGAGAGGTTCTAGCTGTTGCTGTAAGTGACACATTATTGTTCAAAAATCATCTCCTAGTTCTAAAGGGAGAGCTTCCAGCTGTTGGTGTGAGCGGTGCATTTCTTGCACCAAAATAAAAAGTCTGGCTACGTTGGTGTTTTCAAAAAAATAAAAAGGTATTAATTGGTATTAATAAATACTTACATAGGGCTACATAGTACATTTGCGGGCACAATGAGGAGAGCAAATAAGGGACGTGGTCATGGTGCTGCTGGTGATGCTGGTCCTGCTGGTGTTGGTGGTGTTGGTGAACCTCCTGTTTGAAGGAGAGGACGTGGTCGAGGTGTGCCAGGTACACGCACAAGGGAAACACCTTCCTCAGGTAGCCAACAGAACCTTCACCGGTATATGGTAGGCCAAAATGCCCCTCAACGATTGGTGAGGCCAGAACAAGTACAGGCGATAGTAGACTGGGTGGCTGACAATGCCTCCAGTTCCTTCACATTGTCTCCCTCCCGGTCCCTTGATGAAAGCTCAGAGTTGGCACCTGAACCCTATGGCCATCTGTCTTTCACCTCAGCCCCTTGTAAATTAGCCAAGCAGTCTGAGCCCCAAGTCCTACAAGAGACTCTTATGCTTTTTGATGACTCTCCTGGTGTGCTTTCTGTGGGCCATCCATATAGCGCTGCCCCAGAAGTGAAAGACTTTGAGTGCACCGATGCCCAACCACTTCTGTTGCAGGATGAGGACATGGAAACACCAGCGCAGCACATCTCTGATGATGACGAAACACAGGTGCCAACTGCTGCAGCTTGCCTCAGTGTGCAGACTGACAATGAGGGCACTGGTGAAAGGTGGGTGGAAGATGATGTGGAGGATGATGAGGTCCTAGACCCCACATGGAATGAGGGTCATGCGAGTGACGTGTGCAGTTTGGAGGAAGAGGTGGTGGTCGCACAGAGGCACCAGCACAGCAAAAGAGGAAGCAGGTTAGAGTAATACCTCATCTGGAATATGCAGTTCAGTTTTGGGCACCAGTTCTCAAAAAGGATATCGGGGAACTGGAGAAAGTGCAGAGAAGGGCAACCAAACTAATAAGAAGCATGGAGGAGTTCAGCTATGAGGAAAGATTAGAGGATCTGAATTTATTCTCTCTTGAGAAGAGGAGATTAAGGGGGAATATGATCAACATGTACAAATATATAAGTGGTCCATATAGTGAACTTGGTGTTGAGTTATTTACATTTATATTTAGGTCATCACAAAGGACAAGGGGGCACTCTTTACGTCTAGAGGAAAAAAGATTTCATCTCCAAGTACGGAAAGGTTTCTTCACAGTAAGAGCTGTGAAAATGTGGAATAGACTCCCTCCATAGGTGGTTTTGGCCAGCACGGTTGATTGCTTTAAAAAAGGCCTGGATTCTTTCCTTAAAGTAAATAATATAACTGGGTACTAACATTTTTAGGTAAAGTTGATCCAGGGTGAATCCGATTGCCTCTCGGGGAATCAGGAAGGAATTTCCCCCCCCCCTTATAGCAAATTGGATCATGCTTTGCTGGGGTTTTTTGCCTTCCTCTGGATCAACCGTGGGTGAAGGATTGTATATGGGATTATTTGGATATATATATATATATATATATATATATATATATACACACACATTTTTTGTGTGTGAAAAAAAAAAAATTGATAGTGATAATTGTATTACTATCAATTTTTTTTTCTCTTTTTTTTTCTTCTTCTTCTCTCTACAGTGAAGACCATTAGTGTCCTACTACAACATATATTCAGTTGCCACAATCTGTTGCACAGTTACCCCTGATGAAGGGCGTGAAGGCTTCGAAACATATATGTCGGCTAACCGCATTCGATCGTGGAGGGTAAGCCGCACTCTTTGCGGCCCATCAACTGTACCCCCTCAATCAACACCTTTCTAAGGCAACACTGGTGCAATACTAATGTGAACATTTTTAATGCTAATGTTTTTATGTGACTACTCTGACAATTTTGCATTTTGCTGTAATAAACTTTTGTTTTTATACAAAACAGTTGGTTGCTCAACCTATTTAAAGTCCCTTTCTGTGGGGGAATTTCTTTGTATAGTAATGTAGTGGCGGGTGGGCCTGAGCCGGCTAGCCATTTGGCACATGTCCTTCCACCACCAAGGATTGCAGGGCATTTCTCTTTGCCTCCTGTTGCCTCCTCCTCCTACTGCGCTTCCTCCTCCTCGACCACCTACTCATTCGCTCAGCGTAACACCTTCACCAACAACATCAGCACATCCAGGGGGAAACGACAGCAGACTGTTTTAAAACTGATATGTTTGGGGGATAAACCCCACACTGCGCAGGAGCTGTGGATGGGCATTGAACAACAGACCAATGAGTGGTTGTTGCCACTGAGTCTGGTGGTGTGTGACAATGGCCGAAATCTCGTAGCAGCTCTGGGCTGAGCCGGTTTGACGCACATCCCTTGCCTGGCGCATGTGCTGAATTTTGTGGTACAGAATTTTCTAAAAAACTACCCGGATATGTCAGAGCTGCTGCATAAAGTGCGGGCCGTCTGTGCGCACTTTCAGCGTTCTCACCCTGCTGCTGCTCGCCTGTCTGCGCTGCAGCAGAACTTCGGCCTTCCCGCTCACCGCCTCATATGCGATGTGCCCACAAGGTGGAACTCCACCTTGCACATGCTGGAGGGACTGTGCGAGCAGTAGCAGGCAATAGTGGAGTTTCAGCTGCAGCACGCACGGGTCAGTCACTCTGCGGAACAGCAACACTTCACCACCAACGAGTGGGCCTCCATTAGAGACCTGTGTAGCGTATTACGGTGTTTTGAGTACTCCACCAACATGGCCAGTGCCGATGATGCTGTTCTCAGCGTTACTATCCCACTTCTATGTCTCCTTGAAAAAACACTTTGGGCCATGAAGGAAGAGGATGTGGCACAGGAGGATGAGGAGGAGGAAGAGGGGTCATTTCCACGGTTATCAGGCCAGTCATTCGCAAGTGGCTCGGAGGGTAGTTTCCTGCACCAGCATAGGCCAGGTCAAAAATATTCAAGCCAGGGTACAGTTCTGGAGGACGAGGAGGACGAGGAAGATGAGGAGGAGGAGGAATCGCAGCAGGGTGGCACCCAACACAGCTCGTGGGCATCACTGGAGCGTGGCTGGGGGGATACAGAGGACACAGATGATATACCTCCCACAGAGGACAGCTTGTCTTTGGCTCTGGGCAGCCTGGCACACATGGCCGACTACATGCTGCAGTGCCTGCGCAACGACAGCCGAGTTGCCCACATTGTAACTTCTTCTGATTACTGGGTGGCCACCCTGCTGGATCCCTGTTACAAGGACAACATGCCGTCCTTAATTCCCTCACTGGAGCGTGAGCGGAAGATGCACGACTACAAGCACACACTGGTAGAGGCGCTGCTGAGGGCATTCCCAAATGACTCCGGGGGCTCAGTGGAAGCACAAGGCTGAAGGCAGAGGAGGAGGAGGAGGTAGAGGCCACCAACGCAGCTGTGCCACCGCCAGCACCTCAGAAGGCAGGGTTAGCTTGGCCGAAATGTGGCAAAGCTTTGTCAGCAGCCCGCCACAACAAACAGCACCACCAGCCGATAGACAACGTGTTAGCAGGAGGCAGCATTTCAGCAACATGGCGCAAGAGTAAGTGTGCACACGCCTACACGTACTGACTGATGGGTCTGCCCCATTCAACTTCTGGGTCTCCAAATTGGCCACATGGCCTGAGCTTGCCCTTTATGCCTTGGAGGTGCTGGCCTGCCCTGTGTTTAGCACGGCAGGGGGCGTTATCACAGACAAGCGCAGCCGCCTGTCCACAGCCAACGTGGACAGGTTAACCTTTATTAAAATGAACCAGGCATGGATCCCACAAGACTTGTCTGTACCTTGTGCAGAATAAACATTTAGACCGGACTCACACAGCCATTCGTATACTTGTTTTTTTGAATAGGCCTCAATATTTTGGGGGCTACCCCAATTATAAACAAACAAAAAAAAAACAGTGTTGGCTACCTCCTCCTCGACCACCGCCACTTCCACCTACACTGCCACGGTCATGGCCTCTAGGCTCTTACTCCACATCCACCCCCCCTTCCCATTTTTTTTATTTGATTTTAATTTATTTTCCCTATCCCCATTTTTTTGTAGGGCACTTGCCCTACTCTTACCCCCATTTTACTTCCTTTTGCAGCCCTCTAGCACTTGCCAGGACGTTGTTACAGCCATTTTTGTGCCTAAAAGTTCGGGTCCCCATTGACTTCAATGGGGGTCGGGGTCCGGGATAAAGTTCGGGCAACATTCGGTGCCGAACCCGGACTTTTTCCTAAAGTTCGTTCGGACCCTCCGAAACCGAACGTCCAGGCGTTCCCTCAACTGTGATCTTAATCTTTCCCAATACTCATTTAGAGCACGTCACACATATAAAGCAAGTATTACAGCGACTGAGAGAAAACCACCTTCACGCAAAGATTGAGAAATGCAGTTTTCATTAAAACCGCATACCTTTCCTTTGATACATCATAAGTGCATCGGTTTCCAAATGGACCCACAAAAACTTTCTGCTGTCTTGCAATGGCCCCAACCAACAACTTTAAGACCACTTTAAGATGGCTGCAAAGCTTTCTATGGTTCGCAAATTACTACAGGCGCTTCATCAAAGGTTTTGCCTCCATTGCTGCCCCCCTTACAGCTATAAGTAGGAAAGGTACAAATTGCAAAGTGTGGCCCTCAGAAGCAGAATCAGCTTTCCAGCAATTAAAAGACATGTTCAGCAAGGCTCCAGTTCTTCAGCATCCAAACCCCGATCTCCAGTACACTAATGAGGTTGATGCCTCTGAAGTAGAAACAAGTGCCGTCCTGTCCCAGAGACAACCTAAGTCCGGTAGAATCCATCCAGGGGCGTTTTTCTCTAGAAAGTTTTCACCAACGGAGCTGAATTATGATGTTGGGAATCGTGAACTACTGGCTATCAAATTGGCATTGTCTAAATGGCGACAACAACTGGAAGGGGCTCCTACGCCTTTTTCTATCCTGACTGACCCATAAAAACCTGCTGTATCTTCAGACTGCTAAACGTTTGAATTCACGTCAAGCTCGGTGGGCTCTGTTCTTCTCCCATTTTAATTTTGTTCTTTCTTATGTCCCTGGGCATAAGAACAAGAAAGCCAATGCTCTTTGCAGACAATTCACTACTTCTGAAGAAGATAGACCTACCAAGCAGTATATTAACCCACTAGCTCCCTGGGTTTATTGATAGCTCTGTGATTCTAATTTCCTTGTATGAACTTCTGCCTGAATTCTTGACCACTCTTCAGCCTACTGATGTGGTAGTGCAAGACCTCTGCCCACCTGATCACTCTCTGGATTGCGATTTTGTACTGCTTTGCCTGATCTGTTGCTGACCTGACCAGCCCGACTACATTTTTACCTGAATCCTCAGCACACAAGCTCCAGTTCCGATTTTGTACTGCTTTACCTGATCTGTTGCCGACCTGACCTGCCCGACTACATTTTCGCCTGAATTCTCAGCACACAAGCTCCACTACTTACCACATCTTACAGTGGGGTTCACCTAATGACTCCTAATCTCAACATGTTTCAGAAATACGGGATCAGTTCCTTCATCAGGAAGAATAGAGACAGAGTATACCGTCTGAAAATATAGATGAAATAAATCAATATATGTATATGTGATATAGTAACATATAGCAAGGTTACAGAATATATAATACATAACATGGAAATCATTAGAATACTCACCATACATGGTTGTTTAGTGAAAAAAAGTAGCAACATGACCCATGTGGATTCATCTTTCACATGCACACACCAACAGCCACTGAGATGCAATCCAATCAGCAAATGGGGAATGGTCATGACATCCCCAAAAAAATGATGGAGAGGGAAGAGGGTTGCCTGGTTGACGCTGACAAAATGGTCCCCTTTCTTCTCCCCTAAAGAAGGAATTTACAAATGATTTCTGAAACGCTTTGGGTTCGGGTCTGGCTGTGAACACCTTGAAACCTGCTGGACCAACACTCCATCTTGGCTGGTTTGGTGCTCCAGAATACCTTATGATTTGGGTGTTTGCCCTATATGCTTATCATCATGTTATGTTTTTAATACAATCCATTGTCCTTAGTTTGGGAACAATGTATGTTTTTATCCCATGTTATAATAAACTTTTGTACTTTTATACATTCCTTTGCAATACTTTCTCACACTTCCCCCCAATCTACCTTTAATGTCCCCATTGGGGTAAATCTTTTTCAAATCGCCACAGAATCACACAGTGGCTAGGAGGAATAGTGCAGGGATAAATGCATATGGAGGATAGATGCCTATGTGTCAGGGCTGGGCTCTGCCCTCCCTTCTCAGAGCAAGCTGCTCAGCTGAGGTTTAATTGTCAGTCTCAGCTTCCAAATACAATCTATCATTGACTCTCGTAGGTGCCGTGGGCGCATACAGTACCTAGTTCACTGGAAAGGGTACGGTCCGAAGGAGTGTTCTTGGGTCTCATCCTCGGATGTACATGCTCCTGTTCTCCTCCGTGCTTTCCAAAGACGTTTTCCCTTCAAACCTGGTGGCCCCCTGAGGGGGGTGTCATTGAGGAGGGGGTACTGTCAGAGCTGGGCTCAGCCTTCCCTTCTCAAAGCAAGCTGCTCAGCTGAGGGTTAATTGCCAGCCTCAGCTTTCACTCTATCTCACCTGTCCATATCCTGCTCATTAGCCAGCTTTCCTAGCTATATAAACTGCCTGGATCAGATCTCAGACGCTTTTGCCTGGTCAACATCTCTGGATAATCGCTGCTGTGTTTTCCTGTGAAAGATTTTTTGCCTGTTTGACATTCCTTCTGGTTCCTGGATTAAATACTCTGCTCGGCTGACTTCCCTTCTGGATCCTGACCCTGTATGCTGTTTGTTTGACATCGCTGATCTCTGGATCCCTGTTTGCTGGCTTGCTCCAACCACCTCTGGCTACCGAACCTTGGCTATGTTTTGACTTTGTTTGCTCTATTTGTTCTATTTTACCATTTTATTAACCACTTCAGCCCCGGAAGGATTCCCCACGTTAGGACCAGAGTACTTTTTTAAATTTGGCACTGCGCTGCTTTAACTGGTAATGCAATGCTGTACCCAAATGAAATTTGAGTCCTTTTTTGCGATATAAACAAAAAAAGAACGAAAATTTTGAAAAAAAAATATTTTCTACTTTTTGTTATTAGAAAAATACAATAAACTAAATTTTAGTCATACATTTTTGCCAAAATGCATTCAGCCACATGTCTCGGGTAAAACAAAAGTCAATTAGCGTATATTTATTGGTTTGCACAAAAGTTATAGCGTCTACAAACTAGGGTACATTTTCTAGAATGTGTGCAGCTTTTATTTTATGACTGCCTATCTTATTTCCTGAGGTGCTATAATAGAAGGGTAGTACAACCCCCCCCCCCAAATGACCCCATTTTGGAAAGTAGACACCCCAAGGAATTAGCTGAGAGGCATGTTGAGCCCAGTGAATATTTTATTTTTTTGTCACAAGTGATTGAAAAATTATAAAAAAAAAAATTACACAAAGTTGTCACTGAAATGATATCTTGCTCACACATGCCATGGGTATATGTGGAATTACACCCAAAATTACATTCTGCTGCTTCTCCCGAGTACGGGGATACCCCATGTGTGAGACTTTTTGGGAGGCTATCCATGTACGGGACCCCAAAAACCAATCATCTTCTTCAGGATTTCTAAGGGCAAAACTGTATGCCTTCACCCCAAACTACCTATCACAGTTGCGGAGGCAATGAAATGCCCAGATAGCAAGAAAAAACCCCAAATGACCCCATTTTGGAAAGTAGACACCCAAAACTATTTGCTGAGAGGCATGTTGAGTCCCTGGAATATTTTATTTTTTTGTCACAAGTGATTGAAAAATTACAAAAAAAAAATTACACAAAGTTGTCACTGAAATGGTATATTGCTCACACATGCCATGGGTATATGTGGAATTACACCCCAAAATACATTCCGCTGCTTCTTCTGAGTACGGGGATACCCCAGGTGTGAGACTTTTTGGGAGCCTATCCGCGTACGGGACCCCGAAATCCACCTCCTTCAGGATTTCTAAGGGCAAAAACTTATGTCTTCACCCCACACTACCTATCTCAGTTGCAGAGGCCTTGAAATGCCCAGATAGCAAAAAAAAAAAAAAAATGACCCCATTTTGGAAAGTAGACACCCCAAGCCATTTGCTGAGAGGCATGTTGAGTCCATTGAATATTTTATATTTTGCCACAAGTTTCAGGGAAATTACAATTATTTTTTTTCACAAAGTTGTCACTAAATGATATGTTGCTCGAACATGTCATAGGTATATGTGAAATTACACCCCAAAATACATTCTGCTGCTTCTTCTGAGATACCATATGTGTGCGACTTTTTGGCGGACTAGCCACGTACAGGACCCCAAAAATCAATCACCGCCTTCATGCTTTCTAACCACATTAAATGCTGATTTTTTTTTTTCCGGATCAGTTTCGTCTGGGTCTGCCTCGTGTTGACCTCATTTCCCCACGTGTGATTTCACTGCAATAGTGTCATCGTGGGGTGACTTCTCATCATTTCCGGTCTCCCATTTTTCTAAGTTGCAATTTCCCCATTTCCTTCTGTTAACTGTTGGGGGACTGGGTGTAGCTTTATTCCTGTGGCGGTCCCAACTCTCTCCTTTCCTTTCTTTATACATCACCGATCTTCCCACTTCCCCTCCCCCCCCACCTAGGTTCCGACCGCTGTTTCTCCCCTGGTCATTATTTTTGTGTATGTACTGGAGGTCTTAAAGCTTATCCACCCCTTCCATTTCTAACTTTCATCCTCCAATAATTCTTCTTCTCTTATTCTCAGGGCCTCCATATTCCTTATATCTTCTACTCTTATGCACCATTCCCTTATCGTTGGTATTTGGGTGCTCTGCCAATATCTGGGGATCAGACCTTTTGCTGCGTTCAACAGGTGTGGTACAATGGACCTTGTGTATTGTCTGATAGACCTGTCCGTCTGGTGGAAGAGGCAGTACCATGGATCTCTAATTATCTCTGTTCCAGTTATTAAATGCTGATTTTGCTCCTCACTCACGGTTTCGGAGGCCATGGAATGCCCAGATAGCACAACCCCCCCCCCCCCCTCAAATGACCCCATTTTGGAAAGTTTTTTTTAACAGTAGTTCCAGGTTGGGGTTTCTCAAAATGCGATGACATCTTGGAGACCCATTGATAGTGTGCCCTATTCCTGTGTAGTGCTGTTCCCTACGCTAATACTCAACTAGTGTATAGTAGTCTAAACAGTCACCGATGCAGAAACCAGGCTGGTCAAAACAGAAGCTGCAATAAAAACTTGTGTCACGCCTGTATCCGCGTCGTCGGCAGACACAACACCTTTTTTGGGGGGCTCGGTTGGTAGAGGTACCAGGGATGGCATGTGGAAAATGCTGTCCATGCAGCCGGCTCACTGCACTTGGATTGGAAACATGGGGTGCAGAGCCAACTGGATGCAGAAGGGCTCTGACGATCTCTTCCTGGAATTGAAGGAGAGATCCAGTCAGTCATGACATTTTGTATAGCACATAAGCGTTCAGTATAGCCAATTGGAATAAGTAAACAGACACTTTTTTGTACCAGCCTCTAGTCTTACGGGCAATTAAATACTGGTTGTTGAGGTCCACCCCTCCCATATTTTGGTTATATTCGTGGACACAGAGGGGTTTCTCCACAACACCAGTCGCTGTTGTAATTTGCACAGCCGTGTCTGCGTGAAGGGAGGAAAGAACAAAAACATTCTTTGTATCCCTCCACTTCACCATGAGCAAATTACTACTTCTCAAGCAGGCTCTCTCCCCCGACCAAGTCGGGATTCTACCAGCCGTTGGGGGAAGCCCCGACGATTAGATCACACGGTGCCACATGCGTCAATTTGGTGATCAAACAAGTGATTGTCCACGTACAAATGGTTTCCAGATAAGGGTGACACCAAGCTCCACACAATTTTGCCAGCACTCCCTATGTAGTCTGGGTATCCTTCCGGCTCCACATTACTATGTTTGCCCTCATAAACTATAAAACTACATGTATAGTCTGTTTCCCTGTCACAGAGCTTATACAATTTGACTCCATATCCGGCACGCTTGCTGGGGAGAAACTGTTTGAAAGCAAGACTCGTCCACACACACAACTTGGTTGGGAATAAAAAGTGCTGTGAACTGCTGGTTGAAGTGATTCATGAGGGGCCGAATTTTGTGGAGCTGATCATATTCAGGGTCACCCTGTGGACGACAGAGTTCATTGTCGTTGAAGTGCATAAACCGCAGGATCTGCTTGTATCGTGTCCTGGCCATGGAAGCAGAGAACATGGACATATGGTGAATTGGGTCAGTGGACCAATATAACCATAATTCAGGTTCTTTATGTATGCCCATGAGGAGGGTAAGGCCCAGAAAGGACTTAAATTTTGGAACTGTAATTGGTTTCCAGTCTCTGGCAAGTGATAAATGGGGATTAGCGGCGATGTATTGACCAGCATATAAATTGCTTTGGTCCACAATAGATCTATAGAGATCTTTGGTGAAAAAGAGTGAATAAAAATCAATGGCCCTAAAGTCAACTGTATTCACCTAAATTCTGGGTTGGCCAGTGAATGGAGGAAGTACGGGCGCTGTATCAGTGGTGGGTTGCCAATCAGGGTTTGCAAGCGTGGCAGGAAGGGCACTATGGGCTCTGCGGGCCTGTGTTTGTCTTTTTCTTTGTGGCTGCGGGACACTACTTGTGCTAGCCACACCAGCTTGAACTGCACTTATGGGACTCGCCACATCACCAAGTGTTACTGCAGTGCTGGTTTGTCTATGACCAGGATGCACTAGGCCGCTGGTGCTTGCCAGGTCACAAAAAGGAGTAGCGGTACTAGTACTGGCTCTCTGCTCCATACGAGAGCCCTGCGGTTCTTGCATCTCAGCGACGGCAGAACGGAATCTGGTACGCCTGACCTTAGCAGGGACCACTCCGTCGTCAGAGCTATTTGTCAGGGTGCCTCTGCTGTCTAAGGGATCGTATACTGAGCCTGATTCTAACAGTGGAGCTTCCCCATCACTCTCATCTGTCATGCTCAGCAACGCTTAGGCCTCTTCACTAGTGTACCTCGGAATTGACATGTTGGGCTCTAAATTTATAGGTACACTAGTGTGACTCACAGGCAAAAAAGCGCACCTGGTTGTCAGAGCCTGTTTCAAATCGCTACCAAAATCACTGTCAGATTACGCAGGGATCGGGCGTGATCTCTGCGAGCATTGCAGATATGTGTGATGTGTTTTGTAAGTGTCAGCGATCTATTGATCCTGCACTTGGGTGGGCTGGGCTGGGCGGAGGGGCTAAACGAAGGTGCTAGCAGGTATCTGGGCTCATCTCGCTAACGCCGGGTTTTTTAGAACACCAATCTAGTGGGGATGCTAGTATAGATCTGATCAGATCAGATAATGATCTGATCAGATACTGCAATAGTATCTAACACCTATCTAATGTGTGTGTGTGTGTGCGTCTCAGAGTACCTAACTAACTGGCCCTGCCTGGTGTTTACACTGACCCTAACGCATGCTAAAACCTAACTGAGGTCACCACCGGGCAATCAGGGGTTAAAACCTGTAAAAGGTGTATATATATATATATATATATATATATATATATCGCAGGTAACCTGACGAGAAGAAAAAACGAACTATCTAGCCAGCGTCACCTGTGACACTTACACAGTGATCACAGATGACAAGGGGCAATCAAGGGGTTCAAAACTTTATTAGGGGGTAAGGGGGGGCGTATTTATAACTACCTAGGCCTACTACTACCTACCCTAACACTTATTAGTGTCACAAGTGACACAAGTACAGTGATCAGTCAACTATTTGATCGCTGCACTCAGTGACACAGTGACAGGTGGTGACAGGAGTGAAGGGGTTAACTGGGGGGCGATCAAATGGTTAAAAGTGTGCCTATGTGTACTGGTGTCAGTGTGGTGTTGGTGCACTCATGTTTCTGATGTCCTCTCTCCTCTCTCGAATGGAAAAGGACTCAGAGAGGGAGAGTGACATCACTTCCCCGTCTGTGTTTACATTACACATACAGGGGCGGCATTCCATTCGCCAGGACCGATCAGCGGGTATAGACCAAAAATCATTGGACTATTCCTGTAGATTGATCGGTCCTCTAGTGAATTGGATCGTTGTGCCCGCGCTGCCCTCGGCTGGGAGCGTCATTTATAGATGGCGATTCGCGGGACGCTGCCACGTTGCAGCAGTAAATGTACGCGAACCGGTCAGAAACCGGTTAAATAGTGTGATTTTTACTGCACTTCTGTCTCAGTCTGATTCATGGTTCCTAACACTATGCCTGAGAAATATATAACAAGAAAAAAAGGAATACAAGCAGTATATATAGTATACACAGCCCAGGCTATAGGTCATTGCAGAATATAGATATTAACATTCACCATACAATTGGAGACAATAATAAATATTCTCAAAGAAAGGGAGAGCGAAACACCAACAATATTTATAGAGTCTGAATTTTAGGATCTTGGAGCTTAAGGAGGCCACTCATCTTTACCGTTAGGATCCGATAAATTAGTATATATCAGATCCAAAGGTTTCTATAGTGACCATGGACTCTGTATACTGCAGCTGTAAATGTTATAGGTTTCGATCAAATCTCCAGCTGTAAAACCTGGAAGAAACTACTTTTTTGTTTAACCTCTTAGCACCGGTGCCTACTGGCCCTTTAAGAGGTTTATGACGCCGGGAGGCGTGGCAGGACAAAGGAGCACATGACTACCATGACTGAGTGTCACGGCAGCCATATGATCCGAAAACTTTTTTATTTTCGATTAGACACCGGCAACTGTGCCAGGAGCATGCAGCGTACACTCTCTCGGCGCATGTGTATGGGCAGCAATTCACGCACATATGCTGCCTCTCGGCACTAAGGTCCAGGTGCCAAGAGGCCACATGTTTGCATAAGGCCAGTACCAAGGGGTTAAAAATAACAAACATGTTATACTTACTTGCTCTGTTCAGTGGTTTTGCACAGAGCAGCCCTGCTCCTCCTCTTCTCGGGTCCCTCGTCAACACTCCTGGCCCCTCCCTCCTGCTGAGTTCCCCCACAGCAAGTAGCTTGCTATGGGGGCACTCGAGCCGAGTCACTGCTCTTTGTGTCCATTCAGACACAGAGCCGCATCTCTCTCCTTATTGGCTCACTGGCTTTGACTGACAGCAGCGGGAGCCAACGCCACCCACTGCTGTGTCTCAGCCAATCAGGTGGGAGAGTCCCGGACAGCCTAGGCTCTCGTGGAACATCGCTGGATCGAGATGGGGCTCAGGTAAGTATTGGGGGGGGGGCTGAGTGATGCTGCTGCACACAGCAGGTTTTGCATTCTATGCATTAAGATGAAAAACCTTCTGCCTTTAGAACCCCTTTAATAAATAAAGAATTTAAAAAAAAAGATTGTTGGGTCTCTAAACTGCGAACACAAAAAAATGTAACCCACCACATTGCAATACATAGTAATTTAGTGCAATAAAGCACAGTATAGCACCATATAGCAGTTAATGCTCCACACACAAACTGTATGTGTGCGCACACTGGCATGCACCACTTAGACTGGATTCACACCTATGCATTTTTAGTGCTTTTTGCATTTTGCAGATTTGCACTGCAGAATGTGTTCCATAGGAAACCATGTTAAATGGACTGCAGTGCAAATCTGCAAAATGCAAAAAGCACTAAAAATGCATAGGTGTGAATCCAGACTTATACAGCACTCCTGGCAGAGTGTTACTAATCACTCCAATAATGAGAGAAGTCCTAAAAGGCAGAGCTGGCAGTCCTCCTAGCTCCAAAAACTCCTGCATCTCCCGAAAAGGATGTGAGATGAATCAACTCACATGTAAGAAAAAAGGCACACACAGGGCGCTGGAATTAGTGGAATAAAAACATCGAAATGTATTGAAACATAGCACACTTACATGTTAAAATACAGAGTTGAGCCTGGAGGAGCCATGGTATTTAACAAAGCAGGATCGAACAGGCAGGAATGACATGCAAAAGTAATGGATGGCAGGATACCGGCATAAGCTCAAAAAGAGCGGGCAGGTCGGCGGCATCTACAGCCACAAGTATCAGAGGCTGACAAGCTGTCAGACTAGCAAGGTGATGTCAGGTGTGGGCGGACATACACAGACTGTCAGCTCTCCCTAAACTACTTCAACACATAATAATAAATGGCTGCTGAGAACTATCCTTTTACAAAAAAGAAATCTGACTGAAGATAAACCTGATTAAATAAAAAAAAGGGCTGTTAAAAAATAAAGAAAGGCCCCTTTCACACAGGCCTTCTGTTTTCTTCATCCATTCCAACACGTTTTTTTTGGTAGAAAATCGGATGAAAAACAGATGCAGACTTAAGTTTTTACATCCGTTGTGTACATCATTTTTTACATCCCTTTTCTATTGAATTTCTAATTTTTGGAAACAATCAGAATTTAAATCAGTTGAGAAATGATCGCCCAATCCAAATTGCTGACAGCTGAATGTAAAAAAATTTAAAAATTGTGAAAAAAAACAACGTAGGGTCCCCCTCAAAAATTGGTATCAGACCCTTATCTGAGCATGCAGCCCAGCAAAGGGGATGGGAACAAGAGAGCATCCCCTCCTGAACCATACCAGACCACATGCCCTCAACATGGGGGGTGCTTTGGGGCACCGCCCCCAAAGCACATTGTCCCCATGCTGTTGGGGACAAGGGCCTCTTTCCCACAACCCTGGCCGGGGGTTGCACTGGTCTGCGGGTGGGGGGATTATCAAAATCTGGAAGCCTCCTTTGTGAATGAATATGGGGTACATAGTGCCCCTACTCATTCACTAAAAAAAGTGTAGTGTAAAAAATGACAGTAGGTAGTTTTTGACAAGTTCTTTATTAAAAACAAAAATAAATATAAAATGCCCCCCCAGTGTAGATTCATCGTCAATCATGATGCCGGCCACCAACGCCGACCCAAAATCTGCCCGCTCTGCCATCTGAAAGTTCTTAAATAACTAAGGGACGGGGCCACCCAATGATATCCCAGGATGACCCCACCCCCTTGTGACATCATCGACCCAGCATCCTCCCCGGTCAATGGCTTGATCTAGGTTAGTGCTTTGTTTCAAATGTTGCTTTAGAAAATCTTCCTAAGACCCAGTGGGGTTGATTTACTAAAACTGGATAGTGCAAAATCTGGTGAAGCCAATTAGCATCTAACTTTAGCTTGTTCAATTAAAGTAGTTGTCAACTCTCCTCTGGTTTTCGTCGTATACGGCTCTGGCGACGTTGTCGAAACAAGGTTCCATTCATAAAGTATTCCTCGATCATACAAAACGTCCTAATAAAAAAAAACCCCCCCCCCCTCTCCTCTCAACTGTTGATGAAATTAACTTGTTCGATTTCAATCTACGATTAACCGAAGTGGTCTAAAACGTGATAGGTCAAAATCATTTAGTTGGGGTGACCCAGAATCCTTCTAAAAGATTTCGTTGTAAACTTTGTTTCGTGATTGGATCTAGTTCGGTAACTGGCCCCTCCTACGACCCAGCTACTACAGTGTTCCCCCACCCCAGTAGGACCCTATAGTAACCCACCGGGGCAGGGAATCAATAAATTCTTGAAAGTCTACCGTCTCGCCCGTCTAAAACCCAGCCGCAACCACCGGCCGTAGTACTAACTGCTACTTAGATGTGACCCCCCCGTAAAATATAAATAAAA
>BLSH010056419.1:43490-66305 GCA_018402905.1 Glandirana rugosa | reverse complement strand
TCAATTAAAGTAGTTGTCAACTCTCCTCCCCCCCCCAAAAAAATAATCCTGCAAAACATACTAGCTCCTTATGAAATACTTACCTTGGAACAAAGCTGTTGCAGCGGTCTCGGCATATGCTGCTTTTGGGTCTGCAGCGGGCGCTGTGATTGGCGGAGCTGCGCTGGCATCACTCCCGCGCATGGGAGCCTCCAGTTACGGCACGTTTACAGAAGAAACGGCACCCTGGGTCACCCCGGGGGCCGATTCTTCAGTGCGCATTTGCCGATGACGTTGGCAAATACGGGGAATATCTCCTAAATGGTGCAAGTTTAGGAGATATTCCCAGAGTTGACAACCACTTTAAGCTTTGACATATAAACATGGAAACTAGTTTCTATGAAGAGCTGCACCAGATTTTGTATTAAAACCAAAAAAGACACTAAAGCGCTAAAGTCCAAAAAGAGTCAATGGGAGCAATTGAAAAATGACAAATTAAATGTTAAAGTCATAATAAAAATTCCATAAAAATTGTTGTGGATGAGAAAATCCTCAATGAGGAGAAAAACACACACAATCCGTGTCTTAAGATGTCAAAGGAAGGGGTTGAACGAACATGGTGTGTATACCCGTTTGCCGTGCTGCTCCATCAACCAGCGGGAAGATGGATGGCTGCAAAGACGAGAATAGTGCACCGGCCTCTAGTGCAACACCGTTTACTGTCTGACAGTCTGTCTTTGATGTAGCTACGAGCAGCCGCCGACAAGCTGCATGAAAGCCGCCAGCTCACAGCGAGGGTCCTGAGAGGGCAGGAAGAATCCACAGGGATACACGTGCACGTGATCCTCAAACAAAGCCAGCTGGTATCAGACTTCAGTGATACCTAAGACTGACTACATGTTTCAGAGGGCGTGGCCTCCTTCTTCAGGTCTTGTTTGAGGACCACAAGCACGTGTATCGCTGTGGATTCTTCTTGCCCTCTCAGGACCCTTGCTGTGAGCAGGCGGCTTTTGTGCAGCTTGTCCGTGGCTGCTTGTAGCTACAAAGACAGAGACTGTTAGCTTGCCTTGGATCTAGCCTTGAATCCTGAAATCAGGAGAGCCACAACAGCCTTATACTATTAATTTTTTACTTCGTTGATTTTAATTGAATCCAATAAACGGTGTTGCACTAGAGGCCGGGGCGCGCTCTCTTTTATTCTTACCAGATTTTGCACTCTCCAGTTTTAGTAAATCAACCCCAGTCTCTGCAGACAGAATTGACAACTGCTGACTTGGCACCATTCACAGGCAGCTTAACTTTTTAAAAATGTAATACAACACACGTATACTTCAGCTAATTGCAGTACAGAGGAAGATTTTCCATTCTTCTGAAATGTAAGAAGACAATGCGCACTATAATTTTCTTTTGTCAATCAACCCAGTGGGCTGAACAAAAAAAAATTGAGGAGCATGGGAGGAGACCCTGTTCTAACAATCCGATGTTAGTACTGCGATCTTCCCGCTGAGCTATTGTGTTCTGACAGGGGGCCGCCCCCCCCCCCGCCAGTACACACCGATCAGCGCTCTCAGTCGTTGGCTGCCAGCTCTGATTAGATGCCAATCGGCAGACCTTTTCCAGTCATGCCACTTTGACAGAAGCTGAACGTTGGGCTGGCTTCTGACGAACCGGCTGCTGTACACACGGGACGGATGTCGGTCGGTTTCTATTGAACCAGCCAATACCGCCTGATAGTCATCCAGTGTGTACGGGGCTTTACACTGACTGATGAAAGAAGTGGGGAGGAGTTAGCTAAGACTAAACAAACTAGTACTAAACAGGAAAGGATAACAGAGGAAGATACCAAAATCACCTTAAAGCGGAGTTCCATCCAGGTAAAAGTCAGCAGCTACAAAAAAGTGTAGCTGCTGACTTTTAACAATCGGATACTCACCTGTCCCTCACTCCAGCGATGCAGTCGCCCGAGGGCTCGCTCTTCGCCCCCTCCCCTCGGCGGCGCCGGCATCATAATTGTGGGCACCCGGCTTTGGCTTCAAAGCCGCTCGCGCACTGCGCATGTGCGAGTTGCGCTGCGCCTTGTAAATGGCCGGCGTATCTTCTGGGACCTGTCACGTGTCCCAGAAGTTTGCCGAGTGGGGGGGGGAGGTGGACTTCCTTCCGGAGCCGAGGCTTCAGGGAAGGAAGTGGACCTGGGACCCTGTGAAAACAGGGTCCCTGCCCCCCCCCAAAAAAAATGTCATGCCAATTGTGGCATGTCAGGGGGTCACCTTCCCTTAAAGTGGAAGTTCCACTTTTGAGTGGAACTCCGCTTTAAATAAGTTGCTGTAGCCAAAAACTGCCACTATGGGGTTGATTTACTAAAGCTGGAGAGTGCAAAATCCGGTGCAGCTTTGCATGCTAACCAATCAGCTTCTAATTTCAGCTTGTTCAGTCAAGTTTTGACAATAAAACCTTGAAGCTGATTTCTGTGTGGAGCTGCACCAAATTTTGCACTTTCAAGCTTTAGTAAATCAACCCCTATATGTCACCATACTACAAAACAACAACAAACTAATGATGTTCAATACAATGCAGAAATGTTACATGAAAGTGGGGCAGAACAGTTAGAGATAGTGTTAATTTGTTTTGGAAAAAAAAAAGTTTTATTTATAGTGTCAGTGTAGGTGTCAATGTCAGTGTGTTTTATGTAGAAAAAAAAAGGTATTGGCTGGAGACAGAATTTAGCATTTCTTGCTTGTGTAGAAATTGCAGCAATTTCAGCCACTATTGTGGTATAGACAGATATTTACCAGTAACAATAGAAATGGGTTCCTGCTGTGTAATTTACCTGACATGTCCATATAACTTCATTCAGTTAAAGGGCACATATTGTGAAAAATACTGTGCTTTGATAACTAAATGTAATAAATACATACAATGATAGTATTCAGTATATCAATTCCTTCTTCCGCATACCTTTATTTACATTTTACTTGACGTTTGCAAGCAGACCAAGCTGTCCAGAATAAATGACAGTAGCTTGGACAGGCTGCAAAACTACCAGTGGTACGTGCAAAAGACACATTCATTTACATAATTTAAATCATGCAAGAAGCAATGGCCTAAATCTATAGTCCAAAGTAGAGCTTCTGGCACCTTTATAATGTTTGAAAAATATATGCTGTGTAGCACTACTGCCACAGGGGCTGCTGGTAACTGTCTCCCCAATTCCTGCATAGCCAGGCAACAAGCATTTGCACTTTCCCTGAGCTAGTTTTGTTGGTTTTGTTAGGGATAGTATATTTGGATGGGGTAGAGGGGCTATGGGGTGCCCAACTTGACAGAAACAATGAGCGGGGACAACCTCCTTCTTCTGTACAAAATAAGGATCCTAGACTGCTCTCCCTCCTAGACACCTTCAGTCCTTCAGGATCAGCGGCAAAAAGTCCCTTAAAGGACTAGGAGCTCTTAGCCTCCTTTAGAAAAATGGCACAGTCTGTTGTAAACTGAATGCAGGAGTATCTCCTCTGCTTTGTAGAACTGCTCTCAGCTCCACTACCTGCAGAAACTACCAGCCCACCTGGCTGCTCTGAAGATCTCCCAGGGCAAGGGTTAAAAGGGGTTAAACACAGCGCTGTCCTTTAGAAATCTTGCTACATATGGCAGACTTTCCCCTTGTGAATCCCTGGGTGTGCTGTTGTACTCACTCTGTCCTCCTTGCTCCCTGCTGCTCTTTAGGCAAGATTCCTTCTCAAACTGTGATGCTGATAGGATCGTTCCAAGCCAGCCCGAGCCCAGCCTGGAGGCAGAGTCTCTCCCTCCCCAGACCCAGGGGTCCCCTCCTAGGCCACCAATAGCCTCCTCAGCACTCCATCTTCCACCCGACTTCCTTGCTGGCATGGCTACTCCATTTCTAAGGGCTGACTTATCCACCCTGCCAGGACATTCTGCCTGGGGATTGGCCAAGTTCCCTCAAGTATGCAGATCACAACCTCCAGGCCTCCACCCACTAACTTCTAGAAGCTTCTCCCAGCTTCTAGATCCAGGGAGAGATACCAGAGAACTTCCTCTGTAGAGCCATCCAGCCTGACCGGCAGTAACCTGACCCAATTTCTGACTCACAAAACTTACTATGAGACAGCCTCAGATGATACACAGGGAAGAAGCAAATCTCCCTACATAAGTTTTACATGTATATCTTCTGTCTTCATCTTTATATACTGTTTAGAAGTTCAGATCGTGTTAGAATTTTCACTTCCTCGTTCCCCTGTAGGAGTGGAGTATTGCTAGACACTGTGAGACAGCTGATTGGAGGAAAGGCACAGACCCCCTCACATGCAGAGCTTGTGTGCTAATCTATTTATAGCAACCTCCACAGACACACATGTCTATCTGCTGTCTCAAAGAGCTTGTCAAAAGTTATCAGGCTGATAACAGAGGAACGGAGGAGGACAAAGCTATGAGACACAGTGCTTTGAAGAGAGATAAAAAAACACTGCAGATAGATGTGCCCAGCTCAAATTTCATGAATTGGGTTTATATCCACTTTAAATGTGCCTGCACTAATACTAGTAGCACACTAGAGGGCGCTACAGCTGTATACCAGACTTCCCCTTTAACATGTTCTTTTTCCCTGTCTTATACCCTTAAACTACTGGGGAAATCCCAGATTGTTTATGATTATGATTAAGACATATCTAAATCTAAAAAATTATATACAGTATATATATATATATATATATATATATATATATACACAGTATCTCACAAAAGTGAGTACACCATTCACATTTTTGTAAATATTGCTCAGGAGGACTTCACGCAGTGATGAGCCTGTTTACTCTGTAATCCTGTAATCCTGTAAGTGTTTTGACCACTGCCTTTTAATAAAATTGCATGTACAGGTGATACTCGAAAAATTCGAATATCGTGCTAAAGTTCATTTATTTCAGTAATGCAACTTAAAAGGTGAAACTGATATATGAGATAGACTCATTACATGCAAAGCAAGATAGTTCAAGCCGTAATTTGTCATAATTGTGATGATTATGGCTTACAGCTCATGAAAACCCCAAATCCACAATCTCAGAAAATTAGAATATTGTGAAAAGGTGCAATATTCTAGACTCAAAGTGTCCCACTCTAATCATATAATTAAGCCATAACATCTGCAAAGGGTTCCTGAGTCTTTAAATGGTCTCTCAGTCTGGTTCAGTAGGAATCACAATCATGGGAAAGACTGCTGACCTGGCAGTTGTGCAGAAAACCATAATTGACCCCTCCATAAGGAGGGAAAGCCTCAAAAGGTAATTGCAAAAGAAGTTGGATATTCCCAAAGTGCTGTATCAAAGCACATTAATAGAAAGTTATGTGGAAGGGAAAAGTGTAGAAGGAAAAGGTGCACAAGCAGCAGGGATGACCGCAGCCTGGAGAGGATTGTCAGGAAAAGGTCATTCAAAGGTGTTGGGGACTTTCACAAGGAGTGGACTGAGGCTGGAGTCGGTGCATCAAGAGCCACCACACACAGACGAATCCTGGACATGGGCTTCAAATGTCGTATTCCTCTTGTCAAGCCGCTCCTGAACAACAAACAACGTCAGAAGCGTCTTACCTGGGCTAAAGAAAAATAGACCTGGTATGTAAATCAGTGGTCCAAAGTCCTCTTTTCTGATGAGAGCAAATTTTGCATCTCATTTGGAAACCAAGGACCCAGAGTATGGAGGAAGATTGGAGAGGCACCCACTGCAATATGCTTGAAGTCCAGTGTGAAGTTTCCACAGTCTGTGTTGATTTGGGGAGCCATGACATCTGCTGGTGTTGGTCCACTGTGCTTCATTAAGTCCAGGGTCAACACAGAAAGGAAAACACACCCACTCAAAGCCCCGGCCAACCACAATCCATCGATCCACCTCATTTGGGTGCAGGCTCCGCCACAGCACTAGTAAAGGAAACGAAGAATCTTCAGACAGCCGCACTCCAAATAATTGCTTTTAATATCGCATAAATGTTCAGGTACAGTCAAATCACAACAGAGACGATCCCAGGTGTAACCACTGAGGTGTTTCACGTGCCAAAATGACGCTTACTCATAGCTATGAGTAAGCGTCATTTTGGGACGTGAAACGCGTCAGCTGTTACACCTGAGATCATCTCTGTTGTGATTTGACGGTACCTGAACATTTATGCGATATTAAAAGCAATTATTTGGAGTGCGGATGTCTGAAGATTCTTTGTTTCTTTTTCCAGGGTCAACGCAGACGTCTACCAGGAGATTTTGGAGCACTTCATGATTCCTTCCGCAGAAAAGCTCTATGGGGATGCTGACTTAATTTTCCAGCAGGACGTGGCACCTGCCCATACTGCCAAAAGCACCAAAACCTGGTTCAATGACCGTGGGATTACTGTGCTTGATTGGCCAGCAAACTCGCCTAACCTGAACCCCATAGAGAATCTATGGGGCATTACCAAGAGAAAGATGAGAGACATGAGACCCAACAATGCAGAAGAGCTGAAGGCCGCTATTGAAGCATGCTGGTCTTCCATAACACCTCAGCAGTGCCACAGGCTGATAGCTTCCATGCCACGCCGCATTGAGGCAGTAATTGCTGCAAAAGGGGCCCAAACCAAGTACTGAGTACATATGCATCCTTATACTTTTCAGAGGTCTGATATTGTTCTATGTACAATCCTTGTTTTATTGATTGCATGTAATATTCTAATTTTCTGAGATTGTGGATTTTGGGTTTTCATGAGCTGTAAGCCATAATCATCACAATTATGACAAATCACGACTTGAACTATTTTGCTTTGCATGTAATGAGTCTATCTCATATATTAGTTTCACCTTTTAAGTTGCATTACTGAAATGAATGAACTTTTGCACAATATTCTAATTTTACGAATATCACTTGTATATCTTCTGTCTTCATTTAAAATTGCTGACAGTATTACATGTATATCTTCTGTCTTCATGTTTATATACTGTTTAGAAAGTTCAGAACGTGTTAGAATTTTCACTTCCTCATTCCCCTGTAGGCGTGGAGTATTGCTAGACACTGTGAGACAGCTGATTGGAGGAAAGGCACACACCCCCTCACATGCAGAGCTTGTGTGCTAATCTAATCTGTGTGCTAATCTATTTATAGCAACCTCCACCAACACACACTTCTATCTCCCGTCTCAAAGAGCTTGCAGAGGAACGGAAGAGGACAAAGCTACGAGACACAGGGCTTTGAAGAGAGATAAAAAAAAAAAAAACACTGCAGATAGATGTGCCCGGCTCAAATTTCATGAATCGGATTTACATCCACTTTAAATGTGCCTGCACTAATACTAGTAGCACACTAGAGGGTACTACAGCTGTATACCAGACTTCCCCTTTAACATGTTCTTTTTCCCTGTATTATACCCTTCAACTACTGGGGAAATCCCAGATTGTTTATGATTAAGAAATATCTAAATCTAAAAAAAAGGATATACAGTATATATATATATTATATATATATATATATAGTATCTCACAAAAGTGAGTACACCCTCACATATTTGTAAATATTGCTCAGGAGGACTTCACACAGTGATGAGCCTGTTTACTCTGTAATTCTGTAAGTGTTATAACCATTGCCTTTTAATAAAATTGCTGACATACTGCACTTAGAAGCGTCTTTCTCTGCACCATAGGCTGCTCCCCTGATTTAAACTACAAATAGGTCTGCTTCTATGCATCTCTCTTACATGGGGGGGGGGGGGGTGATTAGTAGTTTACAGAAGACAACATGGAATGCAGATAAGATTTCCTTTGTGCTTTCAATTCAGATTACAGAAAGGGACAAGGACAATGCATTTCTGAACAGCAGGTATTTTCTGTACATGTTGAAAATGTTCTTATCCTGAAAAATATAAACTAAAGTAGGGTATAGAGGTTCAGTTTTTTTTTTTTGTTCAACCAGTGGGTTGAATGACAAAAAAACGGACAGCAGTGAGCATGTGCAGGAGCGCCTGGATGGTCGCATAGCCAGGAGCTCTGCGCCCTACCAGTCATTGGCGCCCCTGGCTCCCTCTAAAGCAGCGCAGGATGGACCACATAGAGGCACCTGAACCCACCGAGATCCTAGGCCCCCGCAGGACACCCCAGGTGCAACCCGGCGACGAGCCCTGAGCTTCCCGGCCGCTCCGCTAACAGCAGGGATGTGTAGCAACATGGCTGTGGCTGCAGCCTAAGCCA
Organism: Glandirana rugosa; assembly: GCA_018402905.1. NCBI lineage: Eukaryota > Metazoa > Chordata > Amphibia > Anura > Ranidae > Glandirana > Glandirana rugosa. The sequence goes on along the minus strand of BLSH010056419.1, from coordinate 58,123 downwards.
CGAGCGGGGCACGGACGGACTCTCTCCCTGCAATGGCTGGACAGAGACGGGGAGAATATGAGCACAGACGTCCCTGAAACAAGGGAGCACAGAAAGACAGCACCTGCCAGCCCACCCCAGCCTCTCATTGCTGCCCCCAGCAGCCGCTGGGAGGACCAAGATGGCCACCGGAGCAGCCTAATAGGAGCTTCCAATCAACAGGGGGACAGGCAAGCACATTAGAGAGAATTTTGTATGGGCAGCTAGACACCTCAGAGCTTCTGAGAGAAGCCAGCAGTACAAGCTTAGCCTTGGGGGTCCCACCTTTTTCCAGGCCATCTGTCCACCCCCTCCACATGGTCAGAGAGAAAGGCAAAGGAAGGAACATCATAGGAACTACCATTTCAAAACCATAAGGGGACAAAACCCCACAGGCAGTGGTTCCCCCAGATGGCCCCAACCCTTCAGCGAATGCAGAACTTGCAAGCCAGAAGATCCCTCTCTCAATTGTTTGCAGAGGCCAATCAGTCCATCCCATCCGATATGGCCTCCGCCGGGGCTCATTCACAAGCCAAAGCTCAGGAGGCCCATGCAGAACACAGGCGTGTCATAGCCCCAGCTACCCTCACACTTACTCTGGGCCTCAACCTCACCTCGCATCTTCCCCCCTCTGTTTCACCAGCCTCCACTGAGTCACTCCTCTGCCACACAATGGAGGACTTTCCAGTAACGCCAACAGGCCACCTCTCTATTCAACCTGAGACCCCTACCCTCAGTCCGCTAACTCAAGACCCACCACTTAACACAGCAGACTTGTTCCTCAAATTCTCAAACTTGCTGGAAAGAGGCCTTGCAAATACAGCTGTGAAAATTACAGGGAACATTAAAGCGGATTTCCACAATTTAAGCTCCAGAATGGAAGCAATTGAACAAAAATTGGACATGACTGTCTCCAGAACTCTTTCCAGATTCAAGTCCTGCAAAAACAACTGGACACCGCCTTATCAAGAATCGATGATCTTGAAAACAGATCGAGACGTTACAACTTCAGAATAAGAGGCCTTCCGGAATCCGTCAAGGAAATCACACCAGTTGTCCAGGATCTGATTCAATCGGTGATCCCCAATATACTGAAACATAGACTGGAGCTGGACAGGGCCCATAGAGCCCTGGGCCCCCCTAGGAAGGATAGTTCCCCCAGGGACGTAATAGTAAAACCACATTATTACAGCGTCAAAGAAGAGCTAATGAGAGCATAGAGGTCCAACATCTCGTGCATGGGGCACCAAATCCAGATATTTGCAGACTTGTCACCTACTATTATTCAAAAGAGGAGAGCCCTCAAACCGCTTTTACAAGTCCTCCAACAAATAGATCTTAAGTATTGGTGGGCTTTCCCATTCTGAGTCAAATTTATCCACAAAGGAAAAACATTCTTATTGTCAAGTCTACCGGAGGGGGAAAAAATTATTTTAAATTTGAAACTGATTTCACAAGAAACCCCAATGGATATCGCTGACCCAGCAGGAGCCCACACGAAGAGACCACTTCCTGCAAGCCCTGTTTCCCCACTCTGGACCAAGTCACAGAGCAAGAAACCTAAAGACAATAGACCGCCATGATTCTCCCCCTTGGTTTCTTGGGACTTAATCTTCATTTGCGTGATGCTTGCTTTTCCTAAAATAAGGGGAAAAACTTTTATGGACTCATGTTTTGGCTTAAAAGTTTGGTTTACTTAGTTCCTCTCCTAGGTTCTGAATTACTCGGATAGCCTCTGATATGGCTTATGCACAGAGTTACCCTTGTGTTCCCGTTCTGTTAAGGAACATTGTAGTTTAGCGTTTGCCCCATAATTGGGGTTTTAACTTACATAGGCCCACAATCAAAGGGAGTGAGGCTTTACCTACCTGCTTGGAGCTTTAGGTGCTTTTGCATAGCACAGGCTGTTGGGCACTCCGATATCTCATTTTCAATATGTCTATCCTGGTAACAGTTATAGATCATGATGAGCCGGGGAACGCAAGACTGGAAGGGCCCCCTTGCGCCTCCACTTACCTCCAGGTTTTCCTCTGAACTCCTTGGGTTAAGTTGTCTGCCCAGGTTAGGGCAGACAGTTTCTTAGACCATATACTTGAGTATGGCTGTCATCCCTCTTAGGAGGGTAGGGATCTTGGGTCGGAGAGGTTACTTCACCCCTCGGACACCACCCCCACCAGCTTCAGTAAGGATTAATAACTCCAGTTTTTGTATTCTCTTCTCAGCTTCTTACTTTTCCCTTTCCTTCTATCTAATGGGGCACCTAATATTCACCCTTATTTTTGCTGCTCGCAGGTTTGCTGATCTTGAGTCATGGTTCCTGGATGTCCCTGAGCCCCTCACTTCCGCAATGGAGGACGCAGGGTCGAAGGTGAGTGATGAGGTAGACATGAGCATTGTCTCCCTAAAGCTCCATGGCAACTGATACCCAGAGACTCCTTAAAATAGCCACACATAATGCTCAGGGCCTCAACTCCCCTGTAAAAAGGAGGAAAGTCTTCGATCATTACAAATCCCTCAAACTAGATGTGGTAATGATTAGGAGACTTATTTCCCCTCACGGTACAGCCCCATTTTCCTGCACGCTTACTACCCTCTTTTTTATTTAGCTAAAGCGGAAACAAAAACCAAAGGGGTGGCAATTTTGTTATCCTCAAAGTGCGGCTTCACTCTCCACAAGGAAATTAGAGACCCAAGGGGAAGGTTTATCCTACTTAAGGGAGTTATTGAGGGAAACCTGTACACATTTATTTCTTACTATGCCCCAAACAAAGCCAAGGTGTACTTTTTTAAAACCCTCTTTGACTCTATCCAAACCCATTTAGAAGCCAGGGTCATTCTGGGTGGAGACTCACACATCGCATTTGATCAGGGATTGGATAAATCTAGACCTCTGGGTGACCAATTAACACGTCCATCCAAAGCGAGTCTAAAACTGGCTAAACTGCTCCACACACTTAATATGACAGATTGCTGGAGAGAGCTCAACCCAACCAAGAGAGACTTCACTCACTACTCCTCTCCCCATGACTCGTACGCGCAAATTGACCACTTGGTAGTCCAGACCAATATGATACCCCTAGTAGTCAAATCTCAGATAAGGGATACAGTTCTCTCGGATCACTCCATAGTGCTGCTACAAATCCGCTCTGACCCACACTATGTGAGACAGGCCCACTGGAGATTAAATGAATCAATGCTCTCTGACCCCGTTAAAGTCACTGAAATCAACAAGACCCTCAAGGAATATTTTCTTCTTAATAATGTTGACGGGACCTCAGCAGAAACTCTCTGGGCAGCCCATAAAGCCTTCATTAGAGGTAAACTAATACAGATGTCCTCACAAAGTAAAAAAGAGAGAGTGGTAGATCTAGACTCGAAAAGTCTTATCTATCTCTTCAAGCGATGCATAAAAGACACCCCTCAAAGACCCTTGCAGCCCAACTAATTAAAGCCAGACTGGAAGTTAATATGGCCTTAACGGCTAAAGCAGAAAAGGCTATCCATTGGAGCGGTCAGAAATTCTATACGCAGAATGACAAACTGGGGACCCTGTTAGAAGCTCGGCTTTACCCGCGCCAATTTACACTACTCAAAATCCGAATTCAGGGTCAGGGCTTATCTTCCAATCCTACGAAAATCCTGGATACCTTCCACAGATTTTACACAGACCTGTACAACTCCCCAGCACTAAGCCACAAGGCAACTGATGTATCATTCCTTGATGACCTCCCCATCCCTTCATTGACAGCAGAGCATAAACAAATTTTGGAGGCCACTATCTCAGAGGAGGAGGTAATGGGGGTCATCAAGTAATTAAAGAGGGGTTCCGCTCCAGGCCCTGATGGGCTGTCGGTGCCATATTATAAGGCATTTGTTGAGACTTTATCCCCGCACCTAACAAAATTCTTTAACTCCAAAACTCGGGGTTCCCTTTTGACCTGCAGCTTAAGTCTGCCTTCATTTCGGTGATTCAGAAACCAGATAAGAACCCTGAGGAAGTGGGTAATTACAGGCCGATTTCACTAATCAACAATGATGTTAAAATTTTAACTAAAATCTTGGCAAATAGGCTTGTTTCCTTCATCAATTCTTACATTTGCAAAGACCAGGCTTCATCCCAGAGAGACAGGGTCCAGACCAGATACGCAAAGCAGTGGACTTGATATCCATTTTGCAATCGAACTGGGAGGGTAACCCCAAACAACGAGATATGATTCTTTTGCTGGATCTGCAGAAGGACTTTGATTCTGTCTCTTGGGCTTACATTGTCCTTATTAAAGCTCTTTACTCTACCCCCACTGCTCGCATACGACTCCAGGGATACTACTCAAAGACAATAAACATTGCTAAAGGGACGAGACAGGGCTGCCCCCTCTCACCACTTAACTTTGCTATAGCTATTGAAACTCTGGCGACAGAAATTCGTCAGAACCCAGATATTAAAGGGGTATCCTGTGGGTCACAGATTCATAAATGTGGTCTCTTCGCTGATGATATCGTCTTGTTCATCACATCCCCCCACATCTCACTTCCCAACTTAAATAGAACACTAGATCGCTTTGCGGCACTTTCAGGGCTCAAAGTAAATTATTCCAAATTTCATGCGATGAATATATCCTTAGCACCTGAAACAGTCGCCTCCCTACAACAATCATTCCCCTTCAAATGGGATCCTCTTTTGCTTAAATACCCGGGGATCCACCTAAAAGCCAAGATTGAAGATCTCTACTCTTCTAACTTTCCCCCTTTGTACCGCAAACTCGAGGACAACTTGAAATCATGGTCGAATGGCAAGCTCTCTTGGTTGGGTAGAATTAATGCAATCAAAATGACTCTCCTGCCACGGGTGCTCTACTTCTTCCGAGCTCTGCCTATAGCAATTAGGAAAGATCACCTGAGGACACTCCAGAGTAAGATCTTGAGATTTGTTTGGGGAGGAACCGGTTACTGGTTCCCTCAATCCAGCCTATACTACCATAGGAAAAAGGGGGGGGGGGGTTGGGACTTCCTGTTCTACATAAATATTTCCAAGCAGCAAGACTAGCACAGCTTTCCGTGGTCTATTCTAAGCGTGAGAAGCCGGACTGGATCCAAATTGAGAGGCAGGCAGTTCCGAACTATACTTTAGATTTCCTTCTATGGATCCCTCTGAAAAAGAGACCCCTGATCCTCTCTCCGACGTTGTCCCACTCGTTCGCCCTATGGGACTCCCTACGGAGTTGCCACAAGCTTATCTCATTTTTGAACGCCTTAGCACACATTTTTCACAACCCGGATTTCCCTCCAGGGCTAGATATTTTAGCACTTAAGTGGTGGCTGGACAAGGGGCTGTACCGTATAGGGCATTTTTTTACCTCCTCGGGACCCATATCTCTTAGCTACTGTATAAGCAAACTTGACCTCCCGGAATCCGAAAGATTCAGGTTCCAACAAATCTCCCACTTCCTCCAGCATATTTGGAAAGATAAACCCCTCCCACCCAAAATCACAGCGTATGAACTCTGGTGTTCACAAGCCATGGAGCAAAGAGGGGGCATCTCAGTAGTCTACACATCCCTCACCTCGCCTTCCACGAAAACGTCTTATATGGACCTGTGGCAGGCTGATTTTCAGTTCTCATGGGACTTGGAAACCTGCCATGGTTCTTTTGCTAAATTTTTCTGAGGTATCCTTAATACCTCCCTTATGGAAGCGTGTGTTAAGGTTATCACTAGGTGACATGTAGCGTGTGTTAAGGTTATCACTAGGTGGCATCTCACCCCAGCCAAACTTGTCCACTTCTACCCCTCAGTGGACAATGTTTTAGAGGTTGCTCACTATTGGGCACTATGCCACATATATGGTGGGAGTGCCTGAGGATATGCCAGTTTTGGAGAAAAATGTTTAATCTGATTGAAAGGCTGACCAACACTCGGGTCTCCAGGTCCCCCGAGATAGCTCTCCTTAATGCTTGTGTCCCAAACCTTTCCAAACCCAATAGGAGGTTAGTGCATTTCATCCTGCTTGGGGCCAAGCTTACTATTGCAAAGTCGTGGAAACAACCAAAGGTCCCATTCGCAGCCACCATACGAATAATATCCTGGATCATGGCGCAAGAGAAGATATCAAGCATCCTATTGGATGCAACTAAGAGGTTTGAGGACATTTGGGAACCCTGGGCGGCTTACATAGGCATTTCTTTTATACCAGGTCTACCACGACCCACAGACGAAGCAGAAGCGGGTGGACCTTAAGTGATCGCTCATTCTTTCTCATTCTTGTTCTTGTACTTTTTCTCTCCTGTCTTTCTTTTCCATGTTCCCTCTCTCTCTTCTTTTCCCTATTCTCCTACGATTATATACCTTTGTTATCGCTGTGTGTTTGATACCACCGAACGTCAGTTGACACTATATCAGCAGTTTATCAATATGTAGGTTGCTGGTTGCAGGTCAACATATGGTATCATTCTTTGTATTGTCTGAAATTGAAAATAAAATCTTTGAAAGAAAAAAAATGGACAAATCCCCGCATCAATACAATGCAAGGATCTCTCCCGCTGAGCTATTCTATTTTGACAGGTGGGATTCTTGGTTTTACAGCAGGATCGTTTGACAGTAGGCAGTCATTAGATTAGCTTTTGCTTCTGTTAACCGGTTCTCAACCAGCTCGCATACAAATAAGAAAGAACATTTGAAATTAGAATAAATAACTATTAAATTATAGGTATTGGAATTTCCTTGAAAATGTGGCTGTTAGTGAACTTAAATATGAAATTTATCACTAACAGCCATATTTTCAAGGAAATTCCAATGCCTATAATGTAATAGTTATTTATTAGTTACTTTTTCGGATTTCCAAATTTTTGAATTTCAGATTTTTGGCTGTTCTGATTACTGAATTTCCGAATTACTGCAATTGCAGAATTGCGAATTTCCGATTTTCCAAATATTTGAATATCCGAATTACTAATTTTTCGAACTTCCGAATTCCTGAATTTGCAAAAAAAAAAAAAAAAACGAACGGAACGAAAACAAACTCATTTTTCAGCCATGCACAAGCCTAACCAGTCATCTCCTAGGTTTTTTTGTCAAAGCTTCATTGAACAATTTGAAGTTGAAAGCTGATTGGTTATTATGCACAACTGAACAAGATTCTGTGTCCATCAATTTTAGTATATCTCCCTTAATATAATACTTTTTTGATCTTGGGTACAGATATCCTTTTTACAGTTTATTCAGTAGGTTAACAGATGATTACCAATGATCCCACCCAGGGCCGATGAGAAGGTAGAACAGTCAGCCCTCCTGTATTGGGCCCAGGCACCTGTTGAGCAGGAGAGCCAGATGTATTACATCCACTCTCAACTGAACTCTACTCTAATCTGTGTATTTTTGCTATGGTATGTGTCAGCTGAAGCAATCATCCACTCTCAACTGAACTCTACTCTAATCTGTGTATTTTTGCTATGGTATGTGGCCTGTTCCATCTGAGGCCCTATGCACATTATTATAATGTTTTTGTTTCTCTGTAGTGTCTTACCCAAGTTTTATGTGCTGCTATCTTTATGGCTCATCTCTGGTTTGTCTTAAGTGAAAAGTCCACTTGATTGCTAGGCATCCTTATAATCACTCATGATTAATTAACAAACTTCCACCCCCACCCTTATACCAGTATAAATTTGAGCACCCTTATGGGGTCAGCACATAGCTGGGGGTAGCACATTGCAGGGGCTGCTTTCTTGAAGTGATGCTTTCTACAAGTGATCAGCACTTCAATCTCTGCACTTCAGCGATTGCACAAAGCGAATATACATAGGAAACTATACTGCAAACACCCAACAGCCTGCAGGTGACCCCGTCTCTCTACTCAGCTCTCCTTCCACTCTATAACATGCATTCTCCACCACTCCTTCTGGCACTTGTGTCCTCTCTCCTCAAACTCTCTCACCTTCACCCCTCTTCTCCACCACTCAGCCTTTATATTTCGCCCCACCTTCTGTCCTCTCCCTATCACTGCTCTCTCCAACTCTTTCTCATTCTACATCCATGTACTAAAAGAGCCACCAGTACTCTGAGACATGCCCCTCCATATAAATCGCACTCCCACATTACCTCACTCACCCTCCTGCTTCTCCTAACCTCTGGTGATATATCCCCAAACCCTGGGCCTCCATCATCCATCTTTGCCCGGCGCTCCCATCTCCCAACACCCTCTGCCTACAGCCGCAACCCACAGAACTTGGTCTCTATTCCTCTTACTCCTAATACCAGCCTCCCCTTCTCCTGTGGCCTCTGGAATGCCCGCTCTGTCTGCAACAAACTCACTGCCCTCCACGACCTCTTTATCACTAATTCCTTCAACCTCCTTGCCATTACTGAAACTTGGCTTCATGGATCTGACAATACAGCTCATGCTTCCCTTTCCCATGGTGGCCTTCTCTGGACACACTCCCCTAGACCAAGTGGACGGAAGGGAGGTGGAGTGGGAATCCTTCTTGCACCACGCAGCACCTATCAGGTACTCCACCCTCCTCCCTCTCTGACATTCTCCTCTTTTGAAGCACATTGCAGCCGTTTATTTTCCCCTATTCCCCTAAGAGTCTCCGTCATCTACCGGCCCCCTGGGCCGGCATCAACTTTCGTAGAAGACTTCTCTGCCTGGCTACCCCACTTTCTCTCTTCTGAAATCCCCACAATCATTCTTGGCTAATTCAACATCCCTGTTAACGCTATCACTACTCTTACCTCTAAACTTCTCAGTCTAACCTCATCTTTTGACCTGAAGCAATGGATACGGACTCCTACCCACTCCAACGGCAACACCCTAAATCTTGTCTTCTCCTATCTGTGCACTCCGTGCAACTTTTCCAACAATCCTCTCCCACTCTTTGATCACCACCTTATCAGTTTCACTCTTTCACTGTCTTCCACCTCCTCTCCCTCCAACCACCTAACAGTTACCTGTAGAAACTTTCGCCACCTCAACTCTTCTCTTCTCTACTCTGCTAATGACCACCTCTATGACACAATCTCACCCTTGTCCTGCCCCAACCTAGCCATACTTGTCTACAACAACTCCCTGTCATCCTCCCTAGACAAACTCGCCCCCCTTACTACACGCAGACTCAGGCCCCGGCCCCTACAACCCTGGCAAACGGACAACACCAGAAGTCTTAGAAAACATAGCCGTGCTCTTGAGCGTCTGTGGCGTAAGACTAAGCTCCAAGAAGACTTCAAACATTACAAATCTGCTCTCCTAAAATACTATTCCTGCCTCCACACTGCCAAACAGACCTACTTTATCACACTCATTAACACATTATCATGCAGTCCCCGTCAACTCTTCTCGACCTTTAACACTCTTCTCCGTCCTCCGCTACCTCCACCCTCTAATTCTCTCACTGCCCAGGAGATTGCCAATCACTTCAAAACTAAGATTGATAACATTTATGAGGAAATCTCCAATGCGCACAAACCACCCCCACTCAACACCCCATGTCCACAGATACAATCACTACTTTCCATATTCAACCCTGCCAGTATTAGCGAAGTTGCTAAACATTTATTGAACACCCATCTAACCACCTGCCCCTTGGATCCTGCTCCCTCGCAAATGCTACGCTCACCCTCCGACTCAATTCTACATTCTCTAACTCACATTTTCAACCTTTCCCTCTCCTCTGGCATTTTCCCAAACTCTCTAAAACATGCCCTAGTCACGCCTATCCTTAAAAAGCCCTCACTGGACCCCACCAATATTAACAACCTACGCCCCATCTCCTTACTCCCCTTCGCCTCCAAACTCCTCGAAAGACTGGTCTACAACCGACTGAGTGACCATCTGACCATGAACAAACTTCTTGATCCCCTTCAGTCTGGATTTCGCCCTCAGCACTCTACAGAAACTGCTCTCCTTAAACTCACTAATGACCTAATAACTTCTAAAACCAACGGACACTATTCTGTATTACTACTCCTGGACCTTTTTGCTGCCTTTGATACAGTGGACCACCCCCTTCTCCTCAAAAAACTCCATGCTTTTGGTCTCCGTGACAGTACTCTAAGCTGGTTCTCATCCTACCTATCCCACCGATCCTTCAGTGTCACCTACAACTCTACCTCCTCCTCTCCTCTTCCTTACTCTGTCAGTGTCCCCCAAGGTTCTGTTCTTGGACTTCTCCTTTTCTCAATCTACACCTCCTCCCTGGGTCAGTTGATTGCCTCCCATGGCTTTCAGTATCATCTCTATGCTGATGACACACAAATCTATCTCTCAACCCCCCAGATCTCTCCATCTGTCTCCTCGCGCATCACAAACTTACTGATAGACATATCAGCCTGGATGTCACATCACTTCCTCAAACTCAACCTATCCAAAACCGAGCTTATGATATTTTCTCCCCCACGTACCACTTCCCCAGATTTCTCTGTCAAAATCAATAGCTCAACTATCAACCCGTCCCCCCACGCCAAGGTCTTAGGTGTAATCCTAGACTCCCAATTAACCTTTCAGCCCCACATCCAATCGCTATCCAAAACTTGCCGCCTTAACCTCTGCAACATCTCCAAGATACGCCCCTTCCTAACCGATGACGCCACAAAGCTTCTAATCCACTCCCTGGTCATTTCTCGCCTCGACTACTGCAACTCCCTCCTCACTGGCTTACCTCTAAATAGTCTCTACCCACTTCAGTCCATTATGAACGCTGCGGCCAGGCTCATCTACCTTAAAAACCGCTCGGCATCTGCTACAACCCTATGTCAATCTCTACATTGGCTGCCACTCAACCAACGTATTAAATTCAAGATCCTAACAATAACTTATAAATCAATTCACAACCTGGCCCCCAGCTACATCACTAACCTGGTCTCAAAATACCAACCAAATCGATCTCTTCGCTCCTCCCAAGACTTCCTGCTCTCCAGCTCCCTTGTCACCTCATCCCACGCTCATCTCCAGGACTTCTCCAGAGCCTCTCCCATCCTCTGGAATGCTCTACCACAATCTGTCCGACTCTCTCCTAGTTTGTTCACCTTCAGACGATCCCTGAAAACTCATCTCTTCAGAGAAGCCTATCTGGCTCCCACCTAACAACTGTACATTTATCTTCTCTATTAGCACATCCCCCACAGTTATTACCTCGTGTATCTCTTGACCTTCCCTTTTTAGATTGTAAGCTCTAACGAGCAGGGCCCTCTGATTCCTACTGTATTTAAGTGTATTGTACTTGTACTGTCTACCCTCAAGTTGTAAAGCGCTGCGTAAATTGCTGGCGCTATATAAATCCTGTATAATATAATAATAATAATTACCTTACTGCAGACACCAATCCTCTTTTAGAGAAGGAGAAAATGTTCTTATCCTGAAAAATAAAAAACTAAAGGAGGGCATTCAGTTTCAGGTTTTTTATTCAACCAGCGGGAGCCCCACTGTTCCTCTTCTGCCTTCCCCTGCAGTGCTGCTGGCTTCTCTTCCACTCCCTTCCTCTAGCTGTGCTGCAGGGAGATCACTTCTAGCCTCTGCACCCCCATCCCTCTGCTTTCCGGGCCCCCTATCCACACAGTTTGACCGGCTTCCATTCTCTCCTGCCGGAAGCTGCTGCAGGCACACAAGGGGATGTTTCAGGGAGGAGAGCAGAGGAGAGGGTCGGTAAACATGCCATATAATAATGATTTTAGTGTATTTTTAGCATAAATATAATTTGATATTAATTTGGGGGGGGGGGGCAAGGCCCTGTCAGGTAGGCAGTATGGGGCCCCATGATTTCTAACAGTAGCCCTGCTCCCACCCATGTAAAGTACAGTTCTTTTTTTTTGTCCAGCCCCTCCTGCCTCAGATGCATACTTACCTGAAACCCCCTGCTGCAACCTACTACATAATCAGGCTGTCTTTACCGTTTGGAAAATCGGGCAGCTGCCCTGGGCCCTGTCTCATCTGTGGGGCCCAAAGCAGCTGCCCCACTTAAGCTGGCGCTACCCGCTAATTGCGGCCGCTACAATCACACTGCAGAGTGCACAGGGGACATGGGAAGCAGCTCTGTAATCCCGAGGCAGCAGAGAAGGGGCAGGGCCGGGAGCTCCACTGACACCCCGACCCCACCCCATGCCATCTGTATGCTTGGGAGTGGGAGTATGTGTGCGGTCTCTGACCATCTCCTGTAGTATGTGTGCAGTCTCTGGTCATCTCCTGTAGTATGTGCACAGTCTCTGGCCATCTCCTGTAGTATGTCCGCAGTCTATGGTAATCTCCTGTAGTATGTCTGCAGTCTCTGGTCATCTCCTATAGTATGTATGCAGTCTCTGGTCATCCCCTGTGGTATGTGTGCAGTCTCTGGTCATCTCCTGTACTATGTGCGCAGTCTCTGGTCATCTCCTGTAGCATGTGCGCAGTCTCTGATCATCTCCTGTAGTATGTGCGCAGTCTCTGGTCATCTCCTGTAGTATGTGCACAGTCTCTGGACATCTCCTGTAGTATGTTTGCAGTCTCTGGCCATCTCCTGTAGTATGTGCACAGTCTCTGGTCATCTCCTGTAGTATGTGTGCAGTCTCTGGTCATCTCCTGTAGTATGTATGCAGTCTCTGCTCATCTCCTGTAGTATGTGTGCAGTCTCTGGTCATCTCCTGTAGTATGTATGCAGTCTCTGCTCATCTCCTGTAGTATGTGTGCAGTCTCTGGTCATTTCCTGTACTATGTGTGCAGTCTCTGGTCATCTCCTGTAGTATGTACGCAGTCCCTGGTCATCTCCTGTGGTATGTGTGCAGTCTCTGGTCATCTCCTGTACTATGTGCGCAGTCTCTGGTCATCTCCTGTAGTATGTGCACAGTCTCTGGTCATCTCCTGTAGTATGTGCGCAGTCCCTGGTCATCTCCTGTAGTATGTGCACAGTCTCTGGTCATCTCCTGTAGTATGTTTGCAGTATCTGGCCATCTCCTGTAGTATGTGCACAGTCTCTGGTCATCTCCTGTAGTATGTGTGCAGTCTCTGGTCATCTCCTGTAGTATGTATGCAGTCTCTGCTCATCTCCTGTAGTATGTGTGCAGTCTCTGGTCATCTCCTGTAGTATGTATGCAGTCTCTGCTCATCTCCTGTAGTATGTGTGCAGTCTCTGGTCATTTCCTGTACTATGTCTGCAGTCTCTGACCATCTCCTGTAGTATGTGTGCAGTCTCTGGTCATCTCCTGTAGTATGTGCGCAGTCTCTGGTCATCTCCTGTAGTATGTGCACAGTCTCTGGTCATCTACTGTAGTATGTCTGCAGTCTCTGTTCATCTATTGTAGTATGTGCACAGTCTCTGGTCATCTTCTGTAGTATGTGCACAGTCTCTGGTCATCTCCTGTAGTATGTCTGCAGTCTCTGGTCATCTCTTGTAGTATGTGCACAGTCTCTGGTCATCTCCTGTAGTATGTGCGCAGTCTCTGGTCATTTCCTGTAGTATGTGTGCAATCTCTGTTCATCTCCTGTAGTATGTGTGCAGTCTCTGGTCATCTCCTGTAGTATGTGCGCAGTCTCTGGTCATCTCATGTAATATGTGCGCAGTCTCTGGTCATCTCCTGTAGTATGTGCGCAGTCTCTAGTCATTTCCTGTAGTATGTGTATTAATGTGCTGCTTTACTTGCTCAAATATTTGGGATTGCGCCACTGCTCAGTGAGTGTGCAGTAACCCAATCAATTGGTGAACAATAGTGACCTGCTGTAATCTCTAGCAACCATTCAGTTAACAGTAATGATGTGCAGTAACCTCTAGCAATCAATCATTGAGTGGTAATGTTGTGCTGTAACCTCTAGCAACCAGTGAGTGGTATTGATGTGTTGTAATCTATAGCAACCAATCAGTGAGCAGTAATAATGTGCAGTAACCTCTAGTAACCAGTCAGTGAGTGGTAATGATAGGTTTTAACTTCGGAGTACCAATTGCAATCGCTGTGTGATCTGCTGCAGCAAATTGATTTTGAGTCTACTGGTTATTTTTTTTTAACGTCTCAGAATGTGGAAGGGGGGCCCCAGGAAAATGTTTGCCCAGGGTCCAATCAATATTAAAGACAGCCCTATATATAATTTACATCTGGCAGGCAAAATCTTCTTTCTCTGGCTGCATCCATGCAGTCGATCTTCAAAAACATCTATAGAGCCATCTTCAGATATGCTGGGGAGATACCCTGTAAAATTTTAGAAGAATATATAATCTGCCAAATGATCATATTAGAAGTAGTGTTGAGCGAACCCGGACTGTAACGTTCGGGTCCGTACCGAACTTTAGGGTGTCCGTGGCACGGACCCGGACCCGGACATTTCAAAAATCGTTCGGGTATGTCAGGCCCAAGCGAGTTGTGATGAAGATTATACTAGTAAACCGTCTAATATATAAGAAGATTTTAAAATGTCCCATAGAGGGGTCGTATAGACTTCTACCGAGATATCTACAAAAACTTCTAGCTGACGTACCTACGTCGGTCTCTTTCTTCTAAAACGGACGGTCTACATTTAATATATATCCCGACAGAAATTATAACTAACCTGGGACCCGTTTGTAAAAGGACCCCGGGGGGAAGGTGTAAGACTCTGCAATTTTTTTTTATTGGTCATCTGAGTTTTAGTTAAACGACGTCGTCTAGTGTGTCGCTAACGTTAACCATGAG